>NQII01004135.1:131441-166330 GCA_002778355.1 Clitarchus hookeri
CACACACACAACTAGTGGGCGTTCCTACAGCGGATGGAGTGTGCACGATGGATGAATTCCATGATCTGGCAAATCGCCTGACCTAAATTCCATCGGTTTCTATCTATGAAGGCATGTGAAAGCACCTCTGTTGCTAGTGTTGATGTCCGAGTGCATCGTATCGTGGACTCATGTTAACACAACTGTGCAGGACAAGGCGGCTTTGTAAGACTGCGATTATACATTAAAAGATGTCTGCAGGGCTGTATTGACGCTTATGGTGCACACAGTTAACATATCATATAGCACGTCACANGTCTGCAGGGCTGTATTGACGCTTATGGTGCACACAGTTAACATATCATATAGCACGTCACACACTGGGAGGAGTACCTGGTATGCACACTAAGTCCGCCGCAGGAATGCACCCTTCATTGTGGGCGGGGGGGGGGATCGCATAGAAGGCAAGCTGAATCGACCGTATGTTTGTTAATGTTTTTTTTTACTTCACATATTACATACGACACATCCTTTAAGCAGAGCTCATCTTTTTTTAACAACCTGTATATTTTACGGCACCCAGCTGTTTACAGAAAATTCACAGCGGATCTTGAACATGACATAACAGACTTAATTTTCCCAGTTAAAGAGAAAATATCTTCACACGCTCCCTGTAAAATGTTTTCCCAGTAAAATTGTTCAGCTCTAATACTCTAATAAAAGTTTTTAACCCATACATAGTAAGGAAATTTTACCCTACACGAGGTTGCAACTGTAAAAGAACCACTATACACAGTTAGCAATTTCACTACACATTTGGCACTTACTGAACAAACGTGAGAAAGCTAACGTGGATACAAGGAGCAAAAATTTTCGATATTCGGGTTTTCACAAGTGCGCATGTGCAATGACGTAGTAAATTTCCGAAAAAAAACATTATTAGAGCGCAGGCAACCAAAACAACAACTAATCGTCAGATATACTGAAGGACATTCACTGTTGATTGAGAACTTTTATAATGAATCTTTGAAACCCGTAATTAGCATGTGCCCAGTAAAGTGGGTAACGACGGAGGGAAAGCAATTCCATATTTTAACTTTGAATTAAACTTGTCAAATTGACATTTGCAAATACCGAAATGATTTATTTTGCTCCCTGTTTTTTTTTAATGCATGTAAATATAATAATCAGCAGATTTGTAAAATATTTACTTTTCTAATAATTTTACAGTTGCACTCGACCTACGCGTGAATAAGGTAAACATTCCCGCGGCAGTGTTCATTGTACATGTGGTGGAATTATACACAATGTACATACAAGTAAACCTTAAGCAAGGCTTTCAAAAGTGCTCATTTTTCCGTGAACAGCCTGACATTTTTAAAATATGTCAACTTTTTCCTGTTATAAAGCTGTACTCCCAGCAATAATATTGCGTTCGCCGTACTAGTCGATGATTAAGGAACATTTTATTTTTTCGTAAAATATATTCTCACGTATTCTCACGTATTCACACGTGAATCTCCTGCAGTTTTCCTTTGATTTTTTGCTGCGCGTATTTCTGCGGACCAATCATAATTGTGTAACTCCGGTTCTGGAGCAGTTTAAGTTATTCCTCGTGAAAGTATATTTGTACTCACGTTTTCTGAAATACAACTAGATATGAAGGAACTCTTTACGCAAACATAGATTTCTCCTAGTTAATAGGGTTTTGAAGTACCTATATCAAGTAGCAAAATATTTTCCGCCAAACATCGCTGGCTCTTATCATTGAGTTACTGCGTTCATTAGATCTTCAATCATGAGACTAAACATTATAGTTTTCAGCGGATGTCGTTCCACTGGTTCAAAATAAAGATCCATTTTTAAAACGAACTATAAGAAGAGGCGCGCAAAATAGCGTCGTACACTGTCTGCAAGAAGTCGTCAGCATAGTGGTGAAAACATTAGATGGCAAAAATTAATTGATACTTTTATACTAACTCCAAATCTTGCTCAATTTATAGACACTACGTGTGATTTCACTCATTGGAATGAAATATAAAATATTAAGACGCAAAGTCACATATTTTCTGTTCTTGAAAACCAAAAAATAAGTTTAATCAAACAATTTTTAATAGCAATTATATAAATAAAGATGAAAATTATTGTCTTCAGTTGTTTACCAACATTAAATGGTCTTTGAACGTGATTGTTGTAATGCAGGTAATTAACTCAATCAGCTCAANTGTCTTCAGTTGTTTACCAACATTAAATGGTCTTTGAACGTGATTGTTGTAATGCAGGTAATTAACTCAATCAGCTGTTATATGAGCATATTATAATACAGAGTTTTGCATTGTGTTACATTATAAAATACGATATTCATCATGCAAATAGTTTGTTAATTTATAATTGTTAGCATTGAAAAGGTTTTGTTAGTATCACCTTCTGATGATTCGTGCTTGTAAATGGTTTTTGTATATTTCAAACATTTTTGTCCCACAAACCAAGTTTGGCAGGAAACTATGAAAACTGCATGAAGCTGAACATGCAAATTTATTAGATTATAGTTCTGTTGATTTCAAACTATTACAGTTGTTCAGCATCTTGTAAAAATATAATGGAGTTAAATATTGGTTATGCGATTAGCACAACTAGACTCGCGCGGTTCGTGACANGTAGGCTCGGCAGCCCTTATGGTCCTTATACGAGTGGGGAGTGATGAGGTAATAACTAACGACATTTGTGTGAGCGCTGGTATAGATTTATTTTTCTTTACGAGTCCACGGAATGTGTGGTATTGGAGTCAGCACTTTCTTAGCAGCAGGCAATGGTCAAAAATTTCATTATGCGAACTTTTCTTTAAAAAAATTTTTTCCACCGTACACTTTTCTGGCATAAATTCTGGCGCCTCGATAAACAATAGTTTACAGTATCAGAGATATACTGCGAAAAACGCATCATTCTCGATAGATATTTACTCACAAATTTGACAGTAATTAATGTGTATAATTGTCCTTTATAAATTTTTAATGTGAGCTTTCAAGGAAAATAATCAAAGAAACATTTTTTTCCGTTGAAAGGTGAGTTTATGTTCGATATTTCCATTTATAATGAATTTCTTCTGAAAGTGAACAAAGACANGTAGGCTCGGCAGCCCTTATGGTCCTTATACGAGTGGGGAGTGATGAGGTAATAACTAACGACATTTGTGTGAGCACTGGTATAGATTTATTTTTCTTTACGAGTCCACGAAATGTGTGGTATTGGAGTCAGCACTTTCTTAGCAGCAGGCAATTGTCAAAAATTTCATTATGCGAACTTTTCTTTAAAAAAAAATTTTCCACCGTACACTTTTCTGACATAAATTCTGGCGCCTCGATAAAAAATAGTTTACAGTATCAGAGATATACTGCGAAAAACGCATCATTCTCGATAGATATTTACTCACAAATTTGACAGTAATTAATGTGTATAATTGTCCTTTATAAATTTTTAATGTGAGCTTTCAAGGAAAATAATCAAAGAAACATTTTTTCCGTTGAAAGGTGAGTTTATGTTCGATATTTCCATTTATAATGAATTTCTTCTGAAAGTGAACAAAGACAAAACGGGGATTTTCGCAAACATTCTTTATATGAATAATTAGTAAGGGAGTTTTAAATTAGCATACAGGAATATCCATCACAACATTATCGATATTATTACGCCTTAAATTAATACAGGTTTCGATGATAGTCTCACAAAGGACAGGCCTAGGAAAAGACTGCAGGCTGGTTCAGTGTGTTTAACGTAGAGACTATGGCGCATTTGATGCGCGTGACTGGGTGAGCTTTGGCTCTCTCATCCTTTTAAGGAATGTACACGCGGAAAGTTGTTAAAGGCTGTTCACGGTAACGTGAGCAGTTTTGTGGCCCTAGTACTTTCTCCTTTTCGACATATTGTTATGTTTTAACAACATTTTTAAGTAAATATTACCACGTAAGTAATAAACACAGTGTGTACATTCCACCATAATCGGAAGTTAACGTCTAAGGCTAGAAAATAATACATTTATTGGCCATTATTTGAAATTAGATGGCTTTCAAAAGTGTTCACTACACCTGGAATGGCCTATAGTAATATTTCAGTGCTCTTAAAAAACTTTCACTATATAGCGTCATAGCTTCGCTGTATTTTATCAGGATTACTTGTCGTGAAATAACAAATCACTACTATTTACACTATATACTAAAGGTTATTTTACATGTGAAAGAACGTTTAACTGTGAAACTGTAAATCAGCGCCATGTTGACTGACAGCGAGTAAATAACGAACATTGACATTACAGTAAGCGTGACCGATGTATGTGGGCTGGTGTAGGAAGGTGGTAAGTAGGGGAGCAAATATCAGCAGAACTGGCGTTACTTGAGTTGTGGATACAGGTGATTACACTTATAGCTCATGTGGAACATTAGTAAACGTGTACCGACCAAAGTGTGTTACTTAATATCCACTGTCATAAAACTCTGGAAAAAAATTCTGACCATGAATGTATTTACATATTTTATCTTCAATACAGACAATAAAGCCTAACTACAGTAATATTGGTAGTGAAATAAGAAAAAAAAATTTATATATCAACGTACGAGGAGTATTAAAATTTATTGCGTTTAGTAGTACATAAGTGTATAATTTTCCTACGTGGTCTCCAGGGCTTATAAAGTGTATGGACTCCTCTAGAAAAAATATTTTATTTGTCTGCGCTGCTATATTCTATTCGCGGTTTCCATACACTTTTTTATTCAAACCTTTGAAAAATCACCCCATGCATGACGTCTTGTATGTTTCCTAAGTATGCTATATATCACAAACGTTTTATACTTCTGTTAACATAAAATACCCTATTTATGGTTTAATTGAACTTTTACTTATATTTTATCTCTAAATTTTAACATTTAATTTATTTTTAATATGAATAAAAACAGGGAGAAAATGCTTTTGTTGGTAATACCAAGTAAGAAAAAGTTATATTGCAAAAGTATTATTACACTGTGCGCGCACAAATGAGGTGCATTGTCCCTTTGGTGTAATTTTCTAGACTCTGTTAAACTTTTTTTTTCAAGAGGCGGAGGAATAACCTGGGAGTTGTGACTTTAGCAGGGTTTCAGAAAAGTTGGAACTAACCGAGAACGGACTGCACTCGTGCACAGCCTGGTATGCCTCTTCATCCTCTGTTGTAGACGGACAGACAGAACTCAGAAAGAAGTCAACCTGCAGGGCTTTCAGATGTTTTCTATTAGCCGCAAGCTAGCAATGGGTATCTGAAGGGGAGTTACATTCTGTCCATTTTGGCGATGCAGCCTCGGAACAAACAGGCACACAGGAGCATAACTGCATGCAATTATCTTTTATCCAGGTGCATCCATTCACTGATTGATGGAGACGTGAAAAATTCGCGTTATTATTTAGTAACAAGCTACGGTTCACTGTACTATACCCACTTGAGCAGTATTCGCGATATAATTGGCTGCTGGAAACTGTACGGCGTCATTTACCCGTGTGATCACTTCACTGCAGATTGGTTGCTCTGCCGTCGAGAATTTACTACTGGAAAAACGCCACCTTCAAACGCGTTATGCGAGTTCTCGAACAATGTAAGAAGTGAAACTAGCATACAATATGTTGGAGTTCAGCCTGCAGAAAAAATAGCGGGAATTTTTCAGGTCCATACTGATTGACTACGCGATTGTTCTGCTAGGTAGCCTCAACGGCGAAATAGTGGTGAGCAGTTCTGCCTGTTGCTTCGACCGTAGATCCAAGCGTCCCCTCTCCCTACTAACGTTGGCATACCTGCGTCGATTTCGAGGAACGGTGGGGTTCATTTCGGTTGGCAAAATCAAAGTAAAAAAGGGGGGAAGTGAATTTCCCCAGGTGATTTTGCCGTCTTTGTTCCAAGCTTCTTGCATTTGTCGAGGTCCCTGAGTTTCCAGAATCTGTCCGATATGAAGCATTACACTAAAAGTACATGTACTTTACAACTTATTTCATGAATGTGCCATATTTAGGGACACCCGATTTTCGCGAAAAGATTTCATGAACAGTTGTATTTCATAACACTTTAGCTCAGATCCTCTTTCTTGTATGGTGGATTACGAGTTACGCGTCTTAGGTGTCTGTCCGCCAATCACAGACGCACGCTACAGGATTAACCTAATCCTGGTGGGCCAGCCACGTAAGAACATGTTTTCTCGAAAAGATACGTGACCAGTAAGCAAAATAAAACTGTTGGTATACCAGTAGGGTATTGAAACCTAACATGTGCAGAACTATTTTCGCGAAATTCAGGTGCCCCTAACCATAGTTGATTTGGTTCTCCATGCACATCTTTTACAAGAAAAATATTTGAAAATCTGTTTACAAAAATATTTTATGTATGATTTCGAAAGTTTTTTTTTTTTGTAAAATATATTACATATGTGTTATATTAAAAAATGATAACCTTACAGTTTAACTCAAACTGTGAAAAAGTGGAAACAAAATTATATTTTTGTTATGCTTTAGAAAGACAGCTGTGTTGAAGAAATTTGACACAAATGGGAAAACAATTTCAAATCATATTCACAGGATGGTAATTTTCTCGGACAACACCGAAGCTCTAACCTGTAATATTCGCGTAACCACAAGAAAACGTTGTCTTACAACAGCGCGAATCCTTGCAAATCGTTGGTAGTCACACATTTTTACTTGGGCAAGAACTTGAATTTCACGTCTTCGAAAGTATCTACCTCAGTAAATTAGTCTTAGTTTACCTCTCATCGTATAGAGATCTACTAAAGACGGCTTGTCATCTCCGCTTATTTACCTATTAACATTTTCCTTTCGTTAATCTTACAAGTTTCGTGCTTCTCCTTTAACATATAGCTGGTTTTGTCATGAATACGTCTTTAACCCTTTATCTAAAAGATGAAGGATATTTATGGTTGGCACTGTACGCAGCAATGAATCACTGGCAAGTGTGTTGAGCATCTTCCTTCTGAGAAATATGATTCGTTGAAGTTTCTACATCTCTAATTTGTGAATGGTTAATACTGGCATCAGATAACACGCAGCACTTTCTTCATTGGTCTCAAGAAGCACGTTCGACACAAGTACAACGCACATAATAAAATTAAACGATTGCAACACTGGAGCGAGGAAATTAATTCGCGACTGAAAGGGTTAACAATTGGCGAAAGGACACAAATAATCTGGAACTTTTAAGCGCAGTCTTTAAAAAAATGCTCATTTCACCCTGAACAGCCTATGGCATTTTTTAATTCCTCTTTTTCTGACGTAATTGCAAAAAGTTATTCCAATCTGTTTGCATTCTTTCTCTTTTAAAGCTAATATGTCTGAAAAATATAATAATCGTACATGTGGGAAACTAGGACAGAATACGGAAATGATTTTTGGTACAGACTTTCCGCCAGTAAAATAATATTGTCTCCTTATAAAGCCCTATTGTGCGCTGTACCGTGTAATCACTGCATGCAAGTTCACTGCCTTGGGCGTAAAGGCGATATCACCCGAGATGTGTCGGTTGGCAGCGCCCTTAGAAACTCACCTATTTTCAGCCTACATGCACTGACAAACGTGACGCTAAGAAGAAACAGTGATTGCCATGTTGGGATCTAACTATGTTGCCATAATTTCTTAAGATTATTTCGTTTTGAATATTTTACTACGCCAGGGAAATAAAAAAATTATAATATATTTTTACCTTTTAGTATGATATGATTTTACATATTAAGTATTGTATCTGAAGTCATTCTAGGTAGAAGTCAGTAATTGAATCCTGAGATAAAAAATCGCTGAACCAGATCCAAGTTCATTGCCTGCTTATAGCGTATTTTTTAGTCCAAATATAACTGTTAACACTAAATACATTTCACTGTCTAAAACATGATCAGTGCAAAGACGATTAATTATACTTGTCCTTATAATACAAATTTAAAGCTACGTTTATCGGCAAATTTTAGGCACCTACGATTCCTAGTCACCTCATTAAAAGTTAAAATTAAAATCTGGTCTCAAATTCCTCTCCATGAGTTTTCTTTTTGGATTCTTTTATTATCATTTTCGGTAAAAATACTTTGAAATGGTAGAACTCGTAATGCATGTCCCAGAACAATGTTCGGTGCTCTAATTTCGTGTAATCCATTTGTGATTCGTTTCAGCTTTAAATTTACACTTAAGAAGCAAAGCCATCAAACCACCCTCAGATAAGCCTGTTAAATTTGAATGCGAAGTTCACTTATTTCGAAAACGCAAATATTTTCCCTTCGCCTTTTAATTTACTTAATAGCCATGCGACCGACTTCTTCCTCGTCTGCAGTGCAGTGGTTCTTTAGTATGTTCACTGTTTGTTTGAGGGGCGGGAGAGGTAAGGAAGACTTTTAGGAATTAGAGTGGGTCCTGTTTTAAGTACACCGATGCCACAAAATTATCTCCTGTAATTTTCCGCATCTTAGATTCTTTCGCAACCGCGGTAGTGTGGTGGTAAGACTTCTCGCTTCACACCTAGATGAACCTGATTCGATTCCCGGCTGGTTCGCTCCTGGATTTTTTCATTTGGGAATCGTAGCGGTCAATGCCACTGGTCGGCGGGTTTTATCGAGGATCTCCCGTTTTCCTCGCCCTTGCATTCCGGCTCTGCCCCATACTAGCCTCATTTCACCCACATCGGATATCAAGTCATCGGTGTTAAGAGCCGCCCAAATCTCTCCACTTTACTTCGCAAACGACTGAACTATAATCATTTGACTTCAAATATTTACCATTATCTGATACTTATATAAATATTCTGCTAATTAACTTTGCCAAATAAATCACATGTAATTTGATCTATATCATATACACAACATATTAATTAGGTAGCAAGGATATTTGGCAATCGATATTCGAGAACTTGTATCCTCAATCTATTTTAAATTTAGGTATTAATGCTTTTGTGAACACATACTTATTCGTCCAAGAAAAATTTATAAATATTAATATGGTTTTCTCGGGGACGAATAAAAATGTGTTGGCAGAAAAAAATACCTATTTTCAAATAGATCCAGGATGCCAGTACCCGAGTACCGATTGTTAAATATGTTTGATACTTAATTAATACTCTCGGTGCTATATTGCGAAAGCTATAATCATTGGACTACAAATATTAACATTTACGTTGTCCTTATATAAATCCCTTTTCAGATAATCAAATAAAAATCATCATTAAATATGGCCTTAAATGTGCGTAGTGGAGTGCAACACTTCTGCCAGAAGGAATTATAGCTACGGTTCCATTTGGCATATATATTGCAGAAGTGTCATGGTGTAGGGAACACCTATGTTCAGCCACATTTGCAGGAAATAATTGCACATCTTAGCAAAATTTTGCAAAACATCACAACAAATTTTAACCAGAGCTGACCATACCAAAGGGCCATGCCAAATGACCAGGCCAACCAACTAGTTACGGAATATTCCTCAAAAATATTCCTCAGTTAATTCGTTCGCCATATAGAACTCAGCCGATTTTAAACGACCCGAGTAAGGCATAATTATTCAAATCCTACCATATCCCTCCTCTTGTACACGATTACATAAATCTTATCTTAAACAAACTCTAGAAATCTATTGTATACACCACCGAGTTAATAAGTTGTTCACAGAAGCAGAACGGACTGTATAAGATATTAAACTCACATTATCATGAATACATAAATTTAATATATTTACTTATTATATATTTTTTTATCTGTCTGATTACATTTCCCGGGTGTTTGCAAATCATGGATAGTAACAAACAATCTCATATGATACAACAGTAACCCTTCAGTTCATCGATGATCGAAGATATCTCAACAATACATGAGTGATCCCCGCGTGTTTGCAGGTCAGTCAAATGTATGAGTCTATAAACAAGTTCATTCAGGTCTTCGGGAAATATGTAACAAACGTTCTTGACGCCTGCTGCCTTCTTCGCACCAATTGTTGCGGTAACCTCGTTGAAGAAATGTGTGTAAACGTAGGGAGAATCATCATCCTTCTCATTAGACACTTCATCAACATTAACATCAACTCGTCATGGTCATTATCAACAATGCTGTCTTCATGATCGTCTTCACCTCCTGTTTCGTTCTCAATGTCAAGTTTACTTTTCTTTGTAGAAGTAGCATGGTCATCTTCAGTATTTAGAGGCCTGGATCGTTTATTTTGAAGTTCGTCGATTTCACACAAAAGTCTTGCAAATGTAAATTCTTCACAAACCGACTCTACCTCGCATTGTAGGTCTCTCGTTACGTCATTAGCATTAATTGTCTCGTCATAATTGTCTGTGGAATCGGTACCCATCGATGTAGAAAGGGGTATTTGCGACATAACTTTCGCTCCCAGTAAACAAGCCCTTGTCGATCTTGATGTATTCATTCAATGTATCGCCTTGCATAAACTGCATGTGGCCACTGTCGCAATGTTTCATCATGCGAGTTCTCTCATCGTCTGCGAGTATTAACAGGTGTTACCGATTGATGTATTTCAGTGGGCGAAGGAACACTAAATTTCTATGCATTGATGTGTTTATTTAAGGTCCCACGTCGAGTGAACTGTCTTGAACATTTATAGCACCTAACCAATGAATTAGATGGGTTCTTCAAACAATCACCTTCTCATGTCGCCGCGCTTTGCAACTTTTATCGAAGGTCTCGGCACAATAGAATTGTTTCCCATGTAATTCTTGAGCAGTCGTTGAAGGTATGCATGTATTCGTACAAGACATACTCGATTTCACAGCGTCAGTGGTTTGCATCGTCTTCAAGCACACGTGAATTCATACACTTTACTCTTGCCGATTGACTCCTGCCGACTGACTCATGAAGCTCTCTCTTGCCGACTGACTCCTGCCAACTGACTCCTACTGACTCGTCCGGAGCCGTATATACCACGTCATGAAGCTGTGTATGACGAGGGTCGGTCGGCCGATGGGGGAATAACTTTTCCCCCACAAAAAAAACATGAGATCTCAGCTTCGTCGGAGACGAAGCTGAAGATTACGGCGTCGCCTCCAACTTCACCCATAAGCCCTCATGTACTCGATCAGAAATATAGAATTTCTAAAATTCCTACACTTCTGTACGTCAGGGTAGCTTCATATACACACCAGTGAATCACATGTTCAGCGCATACTTGTTCCTCATCAAGAACAAAGCAGTTACACTGAAGGAGACGATTACGTCGTGCAAGGGCGTATAGAGTAGGGGGAGAGGTCCCGGGTTCAATTCCCCCCCCCCCTTATATCATTGAAATATGAAGGACAGATAAAAAAATTAATTATAGTTAGCTAACTGGAAATATGAGTAATAAGGTAAGTAAAACAGTATAATAGAAAGGTGAAAAAAAGTAGTAAAATAAATAAATGCATATGTCCATGCCTATTGTTGTTCTTCGGCTTAAACATTTTTATATGCATGGTTTTATTAATAAACAACCACTTCCCCCAAAAATTAATTTCTGCCTATTCCACTGACGTCGTGGACCATTCTGCGGAGCTGAGTCTGGGAAGCCATTGTCGGGAGCAAATGTTTGCCACTCTTCCACACTCCACCTCCCCTTGCCCCGCTGCTCCGTCCTTCCACAGCCCTGGGCCGCTTTACGGGGGTTCTGGATGTAGAGTGTACCGGATGTAAGGGGGGAAGGCCTCGTCTTTTGTTTCATTTCGCGAGGACAAAGGCCGCGGGCAAACATCCCAACTTCGCTGTCTCTCTCTCTCAATGTCTATCCCGCAGACGGAAATTAAAAGCAGTTGTTGGGGTAGTTGTAGTGAGCACATTCGCAGTGCGCACTCTACCCCAGCCGATCTGGTAACACGGCTGTCCTCATCGCCGTACCAGGAGTCATCAGCGACCTCCCTCGAGAGCAAGTACACGGTACACGTCGTCTCGCCTCAAGTCGTGTCTGCTAAAGCGTTTAGCCAAACTCCGTTATGAGTGAAACATTACTTTCCTGAGTTTCTCATATTAAAGGCTGTTAACGATAAACTAAGCACTTTAGAAAACCCCGCTTAATTTATATTAGTGTGAGCATTGTGTATTCTTCCGCCACATGTACAATTAGCATTGCCATGAACATATTCACTGTATTCATGCGTCAGCCAAGCGAAACTGCAAAATTATTAAGAAAGTAAATTTTACAATCTGCTAATTTTTACATATATGATGAATTGAAAAACCTGAAAGCGAAAGAAATAGTTTCAGTATTTACTAATATTTAACCTAACACTTTTAATTTAACGTTAAGACGTGGAACTGCTTACCTCTCCGTCGTTAGCAACTTTACTGACCGTGTGCTGGTCAGTGTGCCCAACTTTACTGTGCACATGCTGGTCAGTGTGCCCAACTTTACTGAGCGTGTGCTGGTCAGTGTGCCCAACTTTACTGTGCACATGCTGGTCAGTGTGCCCAACTTTACTTAGCGTGTGCTGGTCAGTGTGCCCAACTTTACTGTGCACATGCTGGTCAGTGTGCCCAACTTTACTTAGCGTGTGCTGGTCAGTGTGCCCAACTTTACTGTGCACATGCTGGTCAGTGTGCCCAACTTTACTTAGCGTGTGCTGGTCAGTGTGCCCAACTTTACTGTGCACATGCTGGTCAGTGTGCCCAACTTTACTTAGCGTGTGCTGGTCAGTGTGCCCAACTTTACTGTGCACATGCTGGTCAGTGTGCCCAACTTTACTTAGCGTGTGCTGGTCAGTGTGCCCAACTTTACTGTGCACATGCTGGTCAGTGTGCCCAACTTTACTTAGCGTGTGCTGGTCAGTGTGCCCAACTTTACTTAGCGCGTGCTGGTCAGTGTGCCCAACTTTACTTAGCGCGTGCTGGTCAGTGTGCCCAACTTTACTTAGCGCGTGCTGGTCAGTGTGCCCAACTTTACTTAGCGCGTGCTGGTCAGTGTGCCCAACTTTACTTAGCGCGTGCTGGTCAGTGTGCCCAACTTTACTTAGCGCGTGCTGGTCAGTGTGCCCAACTTTACTTAGCGCGTGCTGGTCAGTGTGCCCAACTTTACTTAGCGCGTGCTGGTCAGTGTGCCCAACTTTACTTAGCGCGTGCTGGTCAGTGTGCCCAACTTTACTTAGCGCGTGCTGGTCAGTGTGCCCGTTGATGCGTATGCATGTAGGGGCAGTGGCATTTTTCCAAAGTTGACTGCGAAAGTGCTCATTTTACCCGGAACTGCCTATAGTCACAACGTTAGGTCCGGTTTTGTGGATGGTCTGGGTGCATGAAAACCGCTGGGCATGCGATCCGAATGTTGATCGCTTAGCCGCCATATTGGATTTCAAATGGCGAATTGTTGTTTTCTTCAATTACTTGTTTCTCAGTTGTTTACTATCCATTTTTATTTATATATTAATGGAAAGCTTTTCTATTAGCCTTCTTATGTTTGCTGGTGAAATTTGGCTTATTAATATCTTAACTACTCGTTTCGATCTCAATATATCTGGTTTTATAACAAATAATAAGTTGTAGAATATTTTATGATTAAAAATTATGATTTTAAATATATTGTACTTATAAAAGTAACGGATGAACTAAAAATAATATGTGGGTAACTTAAAGGTTTGTATGATCTCCTCAGTATCTACTTATCTGGCCACTTAGTATCTTGCAACACATACCTAAATAAAATATTGCCCATGTACCCAGGCACCATATATACACTTCAGTTAAAGTAAAAATGTAACGTTTAGGAATGTAAATAATGAAACAAACTAAATATAATTAATTCATTTTACTCAAATACAAAAAAAAACTCTTTTAATTCGACAGTACTCGTTATTGAGACAATTTTTTACAGCTTAATAGAGAGCTGCTTCCAACACGAGACACAAAAACATGTTATTAGTCCCGAAATATGATAGAGATTTATAGTGGTACCTGTACAGTTCCTGACAAAACATTGTTCGTTGCAACGCCTAAAATTACATATCGTCTATGACTAAATGAGTTAACGTGATGGATATGAGCAAACAATTAAATAGCCATAATTTGTTGGTATTATGTTTTTCTCATTTCAAAGGAATAAAATAAGTTGTGTTCTATGATGAAGTATTTTTGTATAATGTATTTTATTCGAGCATTTTCAGTTAAAGCGATTGAAAATATTTCTGTTTGTTTCAGGTGAGCGATTTCGTCTCTGGTTAACATTTCTGCTCCTACAATATACGGTAAGATGAAACGCTTCCATTCATTACGAATGTTTGCATTAGTAGTAAGTAAAATTGTATATAAAAATGTTAAATTTTTTTTTATCATACGATTTTTTACGAATTACTGCCACCCTTAGAATTCCATACTTTTATATTTTGGTTTAAGGAGGGGCTTATAAGAGACATCAATCCATATGCAAGTGCTTTTTAATATTCCTTTCTATTTTGTTTTTAACCTTCGCGAATTTTCGCTGGAGAATCTTATTTATTTTCCTTTTCCGGAAATTATTTTACCTCATAACAAACACGACCTTGCATTTCTTCAGTTTACCTGAATACATTATTTGGCCTATTTTTTTTAGCCTGCATTTTCTATTTTCATGTCGCCAGTCATACTTAAAGTTATATTTTATTTGCAAGCCAAGAAATTATATTCAATATCGAAAACAGGTTTTTAAAATATTAATGTTTTACTTTCCAATTTTTACACATATTGACATAGATAACTTGCATGAAAACCAAGTATACACCGGCATAAATTAAATGTACCTGAAAAGAGCAAAGCTGATAACAGTGTCTGCACCAAGAGCCGTTAGTTTTACTAATAAAAATAAACTCTTAGGGTGGGTTGGACAGCTGGCTAAATAGAAGCTAGTGTTTTACCAAAATTGTGTAGCTTCCTGTTTGTTATCTGCAATTTCGGGTGTAATTATGTACATGTTGGTAACAAACGTTACTAAAAGATAATGACTTTTTCGAGTTTGCACTGTTTCAAGAGCATCGTTTTAACAAATTGAATTAGTTAATTTTATAATTTTATATGGTAAACATATTATTTCGTCGTTAAATATATTAAAAGTTAATCTTCATTTAATAACACTGAAATTGTGTTGTAAGTAATATTTTAAGCTTCCTATGTCGGAAGGCAAAATTGAGATGTAAACATAATATCTACTTTCATATATGTTACTCCAAATTGATAAATAAACGAATATTAACAGATATTTTCAATATTTTCGTCTCCGTTGCCATGCTGTATTTACGCAAGTAAGAGACAGCTGCACATTCACGCATAATATGAAAAATTATAATAACGAAAATGTGGAATTTTAACCTGCATTTAAAAATTACAACTCTGTAGTGAAACATTATATTAGCAATGTACGAATTTGTCATTGGCTATTCTCAATTTAAGTTAATAATTCCTTTTATTATTTAAATACTCGCCAACGTATAAACTGCATTTCTTTATTCGCAAAACAGCAGCTATGATTGATTGTGCAGTCGCCGCGCTACGTGTTCTGTGGTTCACGGTTTCCTGCAAGATAGCAGCGCAGTAACGTCTAAAACGAGTATTGATTATTGAAACGAAAATGCCATTGTCGAAAGTTGCATCAAAATGTTATTCGATCGTAGTATTAAATTATGAAAATATAAAAAATAATCTCATCTCTGAGGAGTATTTCAAATACGTCAACTACTTATTATTACATAAATACTCGTTAACGCCATATTTCTACCGTGCATTCCAAATATGACACAAGTTTCTTTCTCCCCAACCTCCAGTTGAAATAGTAAGCTCCTGGTTCATCCTTGGTAATCAGCAACTGGGAGATCAAGTCGCTGTTAGACGTTGACTTGAAGTGTTGGTCAGCAGCTAATTTTTGACAGGAAGATTAACAACAGGTGGTAAAACCGGTCCGTTATCTAAAAATCACATCAGCCAATTGTACATGCGAGGGTTATTCGGAAAGTAAGGTCCGATTTCTCATAAAAAATTAACCATTACAGATTTTTCAAAAAACTTGGTTTATTTAATTTCTTACACGTGTCTCTATTTTTCCACAAAGTTTCCATATTTGCTTAAACATTTGTCATAACGTTATACAAGTATTTGTATGCCTAAGTCATAGACGTCTGCCACCTGTGGTGATAACCAGGCTGTAACTGCCCACATTCGGAAATTCCAATGCTAAAGTTGAAATTTTGAATCGCCGATCTTCATGAATCTTTTCGCCCACGGCTTTGACCAAATCTTCTGTGATCACTGATGGTCGGCCTGATCGCGGTTCATCATGGACATTTTCCCGTCCGTCCTTGAAAGCTCTCTCCCACTTACGCACTTTGCTGTCACTCATCGCATTGGGCCCAATCACTTGACTTATCTGTCGATGAACTTCCGCAGCTGAAACGTTCCTTGCTGTCAAAAACTGAATCACTGACCGTATTTCACAGTCGGCGGGCTGATCAATTGTTTTATACATTTTGAACTGACACTGTAAACAGCACACTGCAACCATACCAATTCAAATGGCGTTGTTTGACGAGCAAGGCATGCTGAGAGTCGGTGCGCATGCGCGTTGCAATGTTCACGAGACATTCGATTAGCTACGGCGATTCGGACCTTACTTTCCGAATAACCTTCGTATAAGTTGTAAAGATAGCGCGATTATTCTGGAGCATATCCACTTGCATTCCACGTGGGCGGTAGTCATTTTGGATTTCCCTCTCACTCCGTGTTCCCATCCATGCAAGACCTGATCCACTTCTCCGCCAAAGAGAGGTCGCGATGATGTAGTGGTCTGACTGCTCGCCTCCTACCTAGGCGAACCGGGTTCGATTCCGGCGGGGTCACTCCCGTATTCTCACATGTGCTGGTCAGCGGGTTTTCTCAGGGATCTCCTGTTTGCCCCTCTCTTGAGTTCCGGTGCTACACCGTACTCACCATGCTTCACCCTCATCGACTATCAAGACCTAGATGTTAGGATCCGCCCAAATCCCTTAACTACACATTCTCCACCGAAACAGTTTTGCACTCTGCATCAACCCATCCTCTCTACCTACTACACACCTACTCAATTAAAAGTCGAAGAATTGTGAAAAATCTCTTTGTTTTTTAGAATATATGGAGTATTGACTGCACCCACTAAACGTGGATTGAACCCATGATAAATATTATCCCACCTTCCTCCTTCCTGATAGAAGATGGAGAAAATATTGAAGTCAAAATGTAAACACTTTCTGAAATAATTGGTATGATTTGGACCTAATGATTCAAGCAACCCGCATGAAAATAACGCACCCCTTATACAAATGCCACCCCCACAACACCATCGCTTTCTCAATCCATGAAACTAAAATTGTGAGAATTTTCTTGAGAGATTCTTACTTAAATTAATAATGAATAATAACCAAACTCTTCCTCCGAGAAGAAACACACAATACTTTTCATTTACTTACAAATAACATTGACCTATTCTTGAACACTATCCAATAACCAAGGACTATTTGCCACTAATTCAAATCCTCCATATTACTCTTTTCCCTTTCTTGCGCACTGGGAAAGACAGCTTTCCCCTTCTCGCAAATATGATCCCTTTGAAATAACCCATGTGAATATCGTGTATTTTTTGTTTCATTATCTTTGTTATCTACCTACTCAATCCCTTCCATTGGCGACCAGTCCATCGTCTAATCATCCTTAGGACAGCATAACTAAAATAATTAGTAAATAGTCCTCGAAAAATAATTGTGCCTATTGACAGAAGTTGTAAGAATTTCTTATTTCAAGCCTGGCAACCATCGGCCTCTTCCATCCATCCAAAGAAATGTTAAATGATAGAGATGTATTAAATGTTTCGAATGAAGCCATTTACATCAAGCACATAATTATGATGTGCAGGCAACCTGCTTTTGTATGCTATTTTTCCTTAGCAGTTTGTGAATATATTTACTAATTTCATTGAAGTTTATCAGCATAAAGAAATCATTTAACGGTACTCCATGCGAAATTGACTTTTGAACCTTTTACTTTGGTCTGCTCTTGATAGGAAGATACGAAAAGGATCTAAAAACAGTGTGAAATATTAAATAAAACAACGTATCACAGGAAAAGCAATTTCGAGTCACTAACCCTACCACTGCCCTTCCATCATGCCTGAAAATCACCAAAATTAATACAGAAATTATACATTTTTTAATATTTATGTATAAAGGCCTATATAAGATATATAATATATAATTATTGATCTATACAAGTGTGACAATGTGTTCACGACAAAAGCAGACGGTTAACTTATCCTTGCCAATGTATTTTTCTTTCAAGCCAGTCGAGCTCCCGAATCGCATTATGCCACTATAAACTATATATTATGCCTGGTACATAGATACAAAATACTTCTACCGAAATATTTGTTTAAACTTATAAAATAGGTACTCGGAATTAGTTAAGGGCAGTACCTTTTTAGCCTGTACAGCAGTCTATATTTTCAGAAAACAATTTATAAAAAGTACGATATCGAAACGGGGGAAATCAGAGCGATGGATCGTGCTGGAATTAAAATGGGTATTGAATACGTGGCAGATCTCGGATTAATCATATTTCATTACAGAACACATGCTTCATGAGTTGGAAATAAAGTGAGGAGCAGTGTGAAATGTGATTGGCTAGTGGACCTGTCCAATCGGGGTCGCAGAGCTCTCGCATCAATAGATCATGAGCACTCCTCGCGGCGACAATGCGAACAAAGGCAAGTTTGTCTGATTGCAGCGGCTGCTGTCGATATTCCCAACACCTACCACAACCACCTCGGCTCCAGCAATAACCGATCACAGCCGTGAGGTGTATGTATATGGGCTCTTCCTCTCTCTGCACCCCATACATCTCTATATGTTGTCTCCCTCTTTGCTCGTTGTTTACGAGCCGCAAAATCACACTCTTGTGTTCCCTCGCACCACTGTGCATATCTCAATAGAGTGAGGTCCCATTCGCACCCACACCCTCCTCTTTAACACCTCCACATAGGGAGATGCGTGCAGATATTTGAATATAGTCGATTCGCTGATTCTCCGCTCTTTTTGAATCAAACCTTTGAAAAATCTCTCCATGAATGACGTGCTTGGTTGTTTCCTGAATATGCGATTTATCGCAGGTGTTTTAAACTTGTTTTGAAATAAAAAAAACTTTATTTTTAATTAAACGGAACTTTTACTGATATCTTAACTATACATTATAATATTTAATATATATTATCTATGAATAAAACCAAGGAGAAAAAAGATGTGTTGGTATGCATAGAAACAAATAGTTCTTACACTAAATACTATCACAGTGAGTGCGCACGAATGCGGTGCGTTGGCCCTTTCGTGAAATATCCTAGCTCGGTTAAGCTTTGTTTGCATTAGGCGGAGGAATATCCAGGAAGTAGAACTTTATCAGGGCTGCAGAAAGTTAGAGGTATCCATGAATTGACAATAACAATAACACGGTGAGGGAAAATCTAAAGTGTGAATCAGAGGAAGAATTTTCTGCATTTAATTATTCTCTACCCTTTCCATCCCACCTTGGCAATATTTAAATGGTAAAAGATTGCGTTTTGAAAAGAAACGAGAAAAATGTATATTGAGTAGTCACTAATTGAATTACAAAATAGTTTTATTTCATTATCAAATACAAGCACAAATTTGCACGAAGGTTGTTGTGTTTCAAAAGAAGGTAGGTGGTAGAACGGTGCAATTTTCTTTTAATGGAATGTATCGTTATTTATATTTATCGTGTAATATTTTATCACAAAATAATATTATTAATGATGTACAAGTTTCATAAGAACATATTCTTTTACTGTCGTCAGTGTTTGAACATCTACGGAGATACACCATTCATTGACAGGGTCACTATTAATCTGCTGTCCGTCAGTTATGACAACACATCGGCTCGATATCAGCGAGTTTATTTTTTCTAGAAGTTCTTTTTTGAATTTTCGAGCATTTGATTTTATTTAGAATCTGTGAACGAGACACGAAGTCATGAATAAAACATAGTAGCAATTTTATCATTTTTATTTAAACAGTATTGATAGAAGTATGGAAAGGTGTTGCAGGTAGCCTATTAAATGGTCATGAGTTGTTGATAAAGGTGGGTGGTGCAAGGAAATCTAAAATCATTGCCTAAAAAATGTAATGAAGGAACAGAGAGTACAGACCTCCTGTGTTTCCTAATTCTGTACACATGGGTATATATTAAATAGGTACGACATACAGATAACATATTCCATAGTCTTGGTGAAACAGAAGGTTCATAATCCAAATCGTGACGTTATCGTTGTTGATTTTGATAATATCTTCTTTTTGTGTTTATGTGCGTACATATATTGGCGTGTCTATTTACATGTAACTGTAGTTATGCCTGTGTGTTTGTCGTATCTGTAACAGGAATTTAATATCGGTTTACATGATTTTTTTTTTTCAAAACTGCTATATGTCTGATATGCTTCTCGTGACTAATGGGTGAAAAGTTAATTGTCTAGAAACATCACAAACTAAATTTGAATTAATGATAATTTCACTCTTTAAATCAGTTAACGACGCCTGCCTTATTTGACAGCTTCTTCAGTCAATTTAACGGACGAATTAGTGACGAAATGTAAGTTTTTTTTTACTTATCCATTAAGTGTTATTTTTCACTGATTCTTCGACAATTTCATTCGCTGTTTTTTCAATGATTTGTTTTTGACTAATGGATTAGTTGAACAAGATGAATGAAATGAAATAAGATCACAAAGTAATAAAAACCCGTCAAATATTCTTCCTAAAGTGTGGGTTTCGCTTTTTATAACACTTGACGAGATGTAGGAGTTGTCTGCCATGACGTCACAGCCACGGGTGGCGGCCATGTTGGTCGGTGCCGTCCGCCATATTGGTAGGCGTNCAATGTTGTATGTGCGTCGCACCATCATCACTAAAAATAATTTTAATAAAAAATAATTTTAATAAAATATGTTTTAATAAATATGCCACGAGGAGGAAGAATGATATTGAAGGGTTCTGGCT
Source organism: Clitarchus hookeri (assembly GCA_002778355.1). Lineage (NCBI taxonomy): Eukaryota > Metazoa > Arthropoda > Insecta > Phasmatodea > Phasmatidae > Clitarchus > Clitarchus hookeri. The sequence goes on from NQII01004135.1 coordinate 152,437, forward strand.
TGACATTTAATTTGGTGGATCATCTGCAGATGAGAACAAATAGGATAGGTCTACCCATCATCGGAGAGATTACATGTAGTAAAAACTATCCACAATTCGCAGTATCACAATTTACACTCGGGTTTCACAAAGTGTATATACGCAAAGGGCCTTCGGCATGCGAGAAGCCTAGAGATCAGCGATAGTTATGCATTTAAGGCACCCATAGTGCTGGGAACAAGTTTACATCTGGGTTTTGCTGCAACCTTTGTTGTCGGCGCGAGTGACAACTGTAACATTGTTTCGTACTTCTACCTCTCCACATTGTCAACGCCTACGACGAGAACGAATGCTGCACTCGTCACCTTAACACTAGGTGCAACAGTGAATGTGCCTTCGCCTCCCACGAATCACCGTAATATTTCCACGACATCATGTACAGGTAGTTTTACAGAGGTCTTGGTGATTGGTAGATCGTCGCAGCAGGTGACGGTATCAAGCAAAAATATTATGGACACCTTGGTCGTTGATCCACCAGAAGCACAATCGAGTTCTTCAGATGGGACATGTTCAGCAACAGCACCACCATCGCCATCTTCAGGCATGATGTCGACATAGCCATCGACTTCTTTGGTTGAGATGTTTTTAGTGCGGCCGACTGCAACTTCCGGCGAACTGAGAGCACCACTTGTTACTGCAACATCTGTTTCTTCGGCTGTGCCATCCAGTTCTTTGGCTGACCTGTCTCCTGCATAGTTCTGGACGTCACCTGTATCGTCACCCCCAGAGAAAACGTATCCATGCAGCCACTGCGACAGGTTATTTACGCATCAACACACCGCACGGCACCATGAATTTAATGGCTGAACAACGTTAAAAAGTTGTGCTTAAGGCGTGGGTCACTTTTCTACCGCAACGATACTTACTGTAAACATGTAAGGTCATGCAAAGTTAAACTGTAGGCCTTATCGATGCCTTGGCGCCGGATCTACAACAGAGAGTTCTTGCGGTCTCCATGGGCGGAGTGATGGACGGTGATTTCGACCATACGGCTCCACTACCAAAATCTGCTGCGACCAGTATGAACGACGAACCTGACACCTCATCACCAGAAGCAAAATCTTTTTCCATGAAGACATCTTCATCCATGGTTACTACTCCTCCCAACGTGACGACATCCAAACCATCTGGGACTGCTAGTGTATGACCTACAGAACTTTAAGTGGCATATCGGTGACGTTTCTGCTGCAAGGACTTTGCCTTCAAGCTTACTGCATGGCGGCACGAAATTCACGAGTGGCTGAATAGTTGATTTCGTATTTAACGATTTAGAACTGAAGATGATGTTTATATTGATGCAGACCAACATGAATATTTTTGTAGTAATAAATATTATTAAATTTAAAAAAACATTATTTCTGTATTGAACCATAAATATTTTCTTCCCCTGTTATAACCTGATTTTGATTTAAAAAAAAAGCACTTTAATGCAAATATTATTTTTAATTTAGCTAATCACTGTGTCTATATTGTCATAGGGTCTTATATATTCATACTTTCCTAGAGCTAGGAACGATGCTTGCAAACTGAATTCCACGAGCCTGGACCTAAGAAATCGCAAATTATAATTCTATATGCTTATAAATATTCGCTTGCTTTCAACTTGACTTGCAAAAATGTGGACAAACTGTGATTTAAAATAAAGACCCAAATGAAAAAGAAAAATACGAGTTCTATGATACATCACTTACCTATGAATGTACTTAAAATTCAAGCAATCATAAATTTACTATACATTTTTATAAAAAATATATCCCTTGCGGAATAGTTCTTGAAGTTATCGTAGGTGAAGGTATGCGCTCTACACAATTATAAAAGGTTTGTGCATAATACACATAAACAAAATTAAATATTCGTATGTGAAAATGAGTTATTATCGATTTTTACCAAAGGGAGGTAGGGTGAGCAGGGTTATGACATAACATGATGCTCGATTTTTAGAATTTGGTGGGTTAAAAGGTTGGGGTTGGTGAGAGTGATTGTGGGAGGGTTTTATTGTGGGGTGTGAAGAGTTGCGGATGGTGGGTCAGTGTGGTTGTGGTGGATGGTGAAAGGTGGTGAAATTTGTGGTGGTAGGTGAGGGGTGAGAGTGGTGAGGGGAGGTGATGTTAGAGTGAGGGGAGGTGAGGTTAGGGTGAAGGATGTTAGTTGGGAGAGGGTGTAGAATTTGTAGAGTGGTCAGGCGATGGGCTCGATGGTGAAGGGGTGTAAGGGGTTTTGCGGTTTAGTGAGAGGTGAGTGCATTACGTGCTAGTTGTATTAACAATAATGATGTTGCCAGTTAAAGTAAAAACTAAAGTTAATTTCATAAAATTTAAAGATACATAGTTTCCATTAGTTTTACTTAATATATATATAAAAATTCCCCCTTTTGTGTCCAAAGTTAGCTTGGTAGCTCAGTTGGTAACATGACGACATGAAAGTTCAGTTACTGTGGTTTCAAACCCTGGGCAACGTTATTGTTTTCTTAATTTTTCCAAATTACTTTAAATTGCACAACACAAGCAGTAACTTTCAGAAATATGTTTAATTAGTCGTAATGATTTGACTAGTTTAAATAAAAACAGTATTTAATTCGCCGCATGCAGATGCATGTCACTTATTCGATCAGTGAAATGTTTTCACTGACAACCAGTGATTTTCCACTGATTTTAAGTGGAGCCCTTATCACTGATTAAAGTATTGAATTTTACTGTGAATCAGTGGTTTTCCACTGTTTCGAATTAAGCGTGCATAAGAGATGAACACAGATTATCCGAAGAAGTGTGATCTCTCAAGTGCATGACAAAAAAGAGAGAAGATTAAAGAAACGAAAAGGATCATTAAACTAGATGCTGCTGGTGTGTTTTATATATAATATACCCATATACCGTTCAGACAGCTTCACGTGTATTGCAAAAGCGTGTTTTAAATGTGTTGTGTATCCGTGCGCGAAAGAGGATGTAAACGAGTTCTGAAAACTCCTGAACAACGCTGCTAAAGCGGCAACTGCATTTTTATAATACATGCGCATAATTAAATGTTCTTTTTAATTCATAAATTTGTTAATAATATTTCGACCCAACTTCAAAAATGTAGATAATGATATTCCTACAGTTGATAATGTACACTGAAGAGCCAAAAAACTGGTACATCTGCCTAATATCGTGTAGGGTCCCCGCGAGCACGCAGAAGTGCCGCACGACGACGTGGCATGGACTTGACTATTGTCTGAAGGTATCCAGAAGGCAATTAACACCATTAATCCTGCAGACCAGTCCAAAAAACCATAGGAGTGCGAGGCGGTGGAGATCTCTTCTGTACAGCACGTCGCAAGGCATCCCAGATATGCTCAATAATTTTCATTTCTGGTGATTTAGGTGGCCAATGGAAGTGTCTAAAGTCAGAAAAGTGTTCCAGGAGCCACTCGGTAGCAACTCTCGACGTGTGGGGTGTCGCATTGTCCTGCGATAATTGTCCACGTCCGTCAGAATGCACAATGGACATGAATGGGTGCAGTTGATCTGACAGGATGCTTACGTATCTGTCACCTGTCAGAGTTCTGTCTAAACGTATCAGGGGTCCCATTTCACGCCAACTGCACACGCCCCATTCCACGAGAGAGCCTCCGCCAGTTTAAACAGTATCATGTTGACATGTAGGGTCCATGGATTCATGAGGATATCTCCATACCCGTACACGTCCATCCTCCCGATACAATTGGAAAAGAGACTTGTCAGACCAGGCAACGTGTTTCCAGTCATCAACGATGTCGAAAATGTGATGTTTTACCGGATTCCCGATATTCACGGTACACTCTTGAAATGGTTGTACGCGAACATCCAAATGTTATCGCTACCTTGGAGATGCTATGTCCCATCTCTCGTGCGCCGACTATAAAACCACGTTCAAACTTAATTAAATCTTGATAACCTGCCATTGTAGCAGCAGTAACCGATCTAGCAACTTTGCCATGCACTTGTTGTCTTATGTAGGTGCTGCCGACCGCATCGCGTTTCTCTGATTGGTTCCATACTTCTGTTATTTGCATACGCACGCCTATACCATTTTTTTGGCTCTCCAGTGTACGCTATTAGTCATCAGATTTTCCTTATGCCAAACTCTCCCATAATAAATATAGTTTTGTGCCCAACCTCAGTAAAGTAAACCATACTCTTAGTAAGTGTAACACCTGCCACGCAGGGTGCTGTTAGCTCAACTCGAGTAGGTAACTCGTGTAGACATTGCCATGCAGAGGGCCATTTAATCCGGAGCTCCAACACGGAGAGAGGTCCGAGATTTGTTTGCAGAGGGTGCTATCCTCTGAGGCTCTCTGGCAAAGAGGGGGAGGGTTGGGATGTGCCCAGCACCATGTCTGAAGGGTAGATCTGACGGGAGTAGAGGGTCTATCACAAGGTGTATCTCGTCGTTGCAGAGAGGGTCTTTGAGAGCTGAGAATGACAGAGGAACGGAAACTGAAACCAGAGACGTCGTGGTCCACTAACGAGTAGCCGCCTACACCCCCTTCTACCTACATCCCCTTGTCACAGCCATGGGGGTTGCTTTGACGTCCTCCGGACCTGCACGATCAAGGAGAATTTTTTTGTGAAACGTCCCCTCGCTACCTGTCCCCGCTACGTCTCCCGGAAATTATACTTGCGGTTTGAGGGTCTATCGCGCAAGAGAAGAGAAAGATTTTTTTTTGGTTCTCCCCATTGTTTTAATCTTGTTGGATGCGCGAGAATTTAATGACCTGTACAAGATCGGGCAAATGTTTGGAGCAGTCCTCATCGTGATAAAAGCAAGTGGTGACAAGCCTGTTCCATCGACGGTGTTTATGGCTCCCACCTGCCTGGCGCATGAAATGTGTTTGAAATACTCGTTTTTCCATTAATTTATTAAACACGTGCGTCCAGTGTACTGTTCTACGAAAAGAACACACACTTCATACGAGAACTGTTTGGTGCTTACATGTCGCCGTGCACATTAGAAACACCATTTCAGAGTGTTCAAAAATGGCTAAAAAAAAAAAAAACTGCCTTTTGGAAGCACCGTATCTCAAAATATACGCTTCAGATACATACAAAACTACTCAACGGCCNCCCCGCTACGTCTCCCGGAAATTATACTTGCGGTTTGAGGGTCTATCGCGCAAGAGAAGAGAAAGATTTTTTTTTGGTTCTCCCCATTGTTTTAATCTTGTTGGACGCGCGAGAATTTAATGACCTGTACAAGATCGGGCAAATGTTTGGAGCAGTCCTCATCGTGATAAAAGCAAGTGGTGACAAGCCTGTTCCATCGACGGTGTTTATGGCTCCCACCTGCCTGGCGCATGAAATGTGTTTGAAATACTCGTTTTTCCATTAATTTATTAAACACGTGCGTCCAGTGTACTGTTCTACGAAAAGAACACACACTTCATACGAGAACTGTTTGGTGCTTACATGTCGCCGTGCACATTAGAAACACCATTTCAGAGTGTTCAAAAATGGCTAAAAAAAAAACTGCCTTTTGGAAGCACCGTATCTCAAAATATACGCTTCAGATACATACAAAACTACTCAACGGCCCTACGTTGAACCATACTACAGACTTTTTAACAATAAAATAATAGGGTCACAGCAGCATGATGAGAACACTGCACGCCAGTTCAGAGCCATGCGCTTAGCGGTGACGGGCGCACTTTACTCCCGTGCTTATCGGCGTCAAACACGGAAAACAGTTCCAGGTAGGTAGATCCTTAATAGGACTCTTGACAATGGCGAGTATTTTATCTCTTTAAAGTTTAATGGCAATTGTGAGTTCATGTTAATTTGTTGGTATCTTTGGATTGTGTCCATNAACTACTCAACGGCCCTACGTTGAACCATACTACAGACTTTTTAACAATAAAATAATAGGGTCACAGCAGCATGACGAGAACATTGCACGCCAGTTCAGAGCCATGCGCTTAGCGGTGACGGGCGCACTTTACTCCCGTGCTTATCGGCGTCAAACACGGAAAACAGTTCCAGGTAGGTAGATCCTTAATAGTACTCTTGACAATGGCAAGTATTTTATCTCTTTAAAGTTTAATGGCAATTGTGAGTTCATGTTAATTTGTTGGTATCTTTGGATTGTGTCCATNAGTATTTTATCTCTTTAAAGTTTAATGGCAATTGTGAGTTCATGTTAATTTGTTGGTATCTTTGGATTGTGTCCATTGCCGACCATGACACACTCGCAGAATTTAAGACAAAAAACGAAAAACAATTTACAACAACATAGACAGATAATTAGGAAAAGCTTTTTCCTTGTGAATGGAAAACAAATATATATAGATATTATTAAAACGACAAAATATGGACGAACAACTTGTTATTACAAGACAGGGCAGACCACAAAAGCAAACCAAAATAAAAGACAGCACGATGATAAAAACGAATACACGACACAAGTTAACAAAGTGCTAACACAAGATCAATAGACACCGCTGAACAGTAAGAACTAAAAATACACACACAAAAATCGGAGAAAAAAACCACTATGAAACATAAATCAGGCAAACGTTTTCCGTGTCAGATTATAAACCCAAATTATTCAATGCTACGAATAACACAGGAAACACAAAAATAACCAGAGTAAAGAATAAATAAACAAACATAGAGAGCCCAACACGACGAATAAATTATAATACTATAATAATTACAAGTCTTCACGACGCGCAGTCGGGCCAAACAGCACTATTCTTGGGGGGAAAACAAAAACATAAATGAATCTTACAAAAGTGGCGATATGTTATCTACGAACGATCGATATATCCCTGAACCAGACTTTTTAAAAGTCACGAGGTCTTTGTTATGCAGCTGACGTCACAGGATGTGTTCAGAAATTGAGCGTTCATGAGTCAGTAAGGGAGAAGCTCCCTATCTGGGAAGTCGTTAAATCCATGATATTGTCGTGTGTGGCTGTAACAACAAGGTGTGGCTTAACATCATGACTTTACCATCGGGTAAGCACATTTTCGTGCAATTACATACAGGTTTATTGAATTCAGTAGCAGTTTAAGGGAACGATAAAGGCAATGCACATAACATGTGGAAAAATGTCAGGTTTCTTTAAGGTTAAATATATATCAGGGCATGCCATGTTCCGTATCGTGACATTTATAATTATTTCACCAATACTCTTGCCATAACTGTAAACAAGTGCAGCTCATATCTGCTCATTTTGAAGCAGTTGCGGTTTAAAAAGTAGACAGCATCTAAAAATAAAATTGCCTAGTACACGTGATCTGAAGACCCAAAACATTCGTATGTCTTTCTTTCATTGCAGGGTCGGGTTGCACCGATGATGTTTTTATAACTAGTAGAAGTTAACTTTATCATACCACGAGGCAGTCTGGGCATGTACAAATACAGGAGCAGGTTTTGAAAGACTTTGTCCGAATCAAGTCAAAATGCACAGACGAGTGTGTTCCGGTTCTCAACAAGCGAATTTCATTTTTCGTATCCGATTTTAATAACAGGTGGCAGTTAGCTCATGGGATAGATAAAAAAAAATTTTTTGTGGAAGAACAGGGACTGGCTAGACACATCAGTGGGGTTTCCAAACTACGAAAGTGTCGCTACTAGAAAACACATGGGTCGACCTAAGAAGAGTTTCGATGAATCATGCCATAGGACAAAACTACTGAAAACAGAAATCTTGCGAGCCACATATTCAAGTGATGAGCTTTAATTTTCAGCTCAAATGAGCTGCCGCTCTTGTGCAAAGTGGAAGCCTGAAAAATCATAAAATATATAACAGCGACATCACCCACGCGAGCTTCGAAATATCAAAAAGCTTACAAAATATTCTGTAGTCCACCAGCAAAGCAGCTGACATGAACAGAAGCGCTTGCCATGTGTCTTGATGCTCATATCACCAGACATCAATACACTGTTATTCGAGAGCATGATATACAGATGTTTCCCGCTTATAAAAACATTCAGAAAACTAAAAAAATATTGTTTTCCACCAAAAAAAAACACATAATGCTATCAGAAAGTGTGGCTGAACGTAACCTGTAGGCACCTCTTTACCACACTGCCTCCTGTCTTCTGGTGGCTCAGAAGGACTTATTTCAAAATGCAATCCAGAACAGTTTAAAACTAACCCTTATTTCAAGTGGGGATTCTACGGTTCTCCAGAATCAGAATACAAACAAACGTTTTTAAGTGTCTCCGGTAGTACAGACTCGAACTCCCCCCATTCTTCATTTGTGCATATACGTCTATTTGATGACAACCCGGATGGACAAGGGTCAACAGTTTTCTGGCTAAATCCACGACCTTCAACAACATGGTACTGAAGGCCCATCCGATTTCAGTTCCAACGTGAAACAGTGGATATATCAAACATGTAACAGCATCACATCAAACGGCAAATACAACAATTACATCATTTTATTGGCGAGTTAGATGGCAAACAAATTTAAGTTGTCTACAGCATGCTTTTCACTATGATTGACGATAAAATGTGCATGCCGTTACAGGAACTTCATCTACTCAGAGGTGTTTCCTATGTAATCTCACGTCTAAAGACTTCAACGACCTGGAAAAAGTGCTGCGTACAGATATAGTCGATTCATCAAGACTCAGCTTTGGCTTGTTTGTGCTTCGCGAACGCATGAGGTTCTTTGAGTGTTTGCTCCATATTTCATACAAACTTCCGCTTGAGAAAAGGCAAGCTTGGGGCATCGAGGAGAAGAATATTATTCGAAAGATAAAGAAAGCCATTCTAGACAGATTAAAAACCAATGGGATTACAGACAGATTAAAAACAAATGGGATTACAAGTAGACAAGCCAAACTCGGGCTTTGTTTACACAAATTATGGGAATACGTCCAGGCATTTTTTTTTAAGAATCCTCCTTTATCGGCAAGCATTACGTGTGTTGACATTGACATCATCAGAAGATTCAGCACAATTTTTCAAGCGATCTCTTGTGGCCACGAAATAGATGTGGAAAAGTATCGCATGTATGCATTGGAGACAGCCCAACTATTTGTACAGAAATACCCATGGTACGCCATGCCTCCGACCATTCACAAAATCCTATTCNATTGGAGACAGCCCAACTATTTGTACAGAAATACCCATGGTACGCCATGCCTCCGACCATTCACAAAATCCTATTCCATGGTCCAGACATCATCTGCACACACTTTTGTCTCTATTGGTCAGCTAAGCGAGGAGACTCAAGAGAGGAATTTAAAAAGTACAAAGAAGGTTTATTCCGGAAGGTGTCTCGAACAAAAACAAATGAAGATGTCCTCAACATGCTGCTGATATCCTCGGACCCGCTTATTTCTTCACTCAGGCAGATGCTGAAGAATAAAGCCNCACTCAGGCAGATGTCGAAGAAGAAAGTCACGCAGTTTGATAATGAGGTCGTGGACATGCTTCGGGAACCGGGTGTCCGTTGTGCGGTAGACGATAGCAGCGACGAAACTGACAGTGTGAACGCGACTGAAGAGTCCCAATGACATATTTTTGTAATTATAGTACTTACTAATCTTCTGTTTCATTTGAAATATTACTTTTAGTTATTACAGTAGCTTTACAATAACCAAACACTACTTTTATTACTATGTAAATCACAGAGAGACAACTAAATCTNTTACTAATCTTCTGTTTCATTTGAAATATTACTTTTAGTTATTACAGTAGCTTTACAATAACCAAACACTACTTTTGTTACTATGTAAATCACAGAGAGACAACTAAATCTTTTTTTTTTTTCCAGGCCCCGAAACGTCGAGAAAACTTGTAATTATTATCATCTTTTCATTTTTTTCGTCGTTTTGTGTTCTATCTGTTGGTTTATTTATTAATTTCTCTGGTTATTTTTGTGGTTCCTCTGTTGTTCGTAATGTTGAATTATTTGTGTCCATAATCTGAAAGGAAATACGTTTTCCTGACTTGTGTTTCATTGTGGTTTTTTGTCCTTTTAAGTTTTTACTGTTCAGCTGTGTCCACTAATATTGTTTTTGCACAGTTTGTGTTAGGTCTTCGTTTTTGTTATCGTTTTGTCTTTTATTTGGTTAACTTTTGTTGTCTGTCCTGTTTTGTAACAACAAGTTGTTCGTCCGTCTTGTCGTTTTAATTATATATATATATATATATATATATATATATGTGTGTGTGTGTGTGTGTGTGTGTGTGCGATTGTGTTTTCTGTGGACATGGAAATAGCTTTTCCTATAATTATCTGTCTGTGGTGGTGTGAAAGGTTTTTCTTTTCTTGTCTTGCTAAATTCTGCGAGTGTGCAATTTTTATGTTATTTAGTCTCATCGTCGGCAATGGACACTGTCCAATCATACCAACATAATAACATAATGGCGAATATGTCCTGAATCGTGTACTTACGCAAATGCGACTGAATTATTGGAGAATTAAATTGTAATAAAGCAAATGTAAGAAACTGGTTGACTAACATGAATTTTTAAAGTACTGATAGGCGTGGGAAATGTTTTAATTTCAAGCGTTATTCGTTCAGTGTACGTGACTTAATTAATACTGTAGGATTTGTTTGGCAACAACATACATTTTGTGGCTTCGGCGTATAAATTGTTGCAAAATTTTGAGCTCAGCCGAGGTAATTACATTGTGGGTCATCGGAGGTAACGATCGTGTGGTAATAAGGCTGGAGCGACCACGGTTCCAGCTTGAAAAATCCTTAGCGTTTTTTCGGGGTCCAAGGGCTTCAAGACAATCGTAAAAAGGAGATAACATCATCTCTAGCCGTCTCACCTTCTTTCGGAGATAACTATGGGACGTACAACACTACATTTGAGTTTTTCTAGCTTCAGTATAACAAAATTACAAATTACTTCTGACCTACAGCATTGCAGATCAATGTCGCCAAGGTAAAAGCAGAGCGACATAGCTCTGCAATTGCGTGTGTCCAAGAAATTTTCCCTTTAATCACTCACCCCCATTGCAAGCATAATTCAAAGAACACCTCGTTGTAATGTTTGCTTGGTTTTATTATAACACTGGAAAAGTGCCACAATTGTGCCAGGTACACCGTGTAAGTATTTCTCCTTGTTTAAAGGGGCTCTAATTTATATCTAACTTACCGTGACTACGCCCCTCTGTGAGGGAGGCTCTGTGGTAGGACTCTACAATTAGTTTTCCCATCGGGTCACTTGCAAATGATAACAATGTTTAAAGCGTCACACTCACTTTTAAGAACCCTGGCTCACTTATAAACGTTCAGTTAATTTACGTTTGATAAATTAAATAATGTATAATCGTACTACATTTTTTACACAAGTGCTAGTTACAGTTTATATTAAATTCGTTAATTGTAATCAAAAGTACACGTTGAAAAAAAAATTACTGGCAATAACTTGTTTTTTGCCTGTGGGCTGTGGCGAGTCTGACGGGCTGCACGTGTTCTTTGTCCTGGGACGAACCACGTGACTGCGATACTACACGACCACCTCCTCGTAGCGGCCCAGCTAGCGAGTCAGCTATTGGCTTGAGGAGGGGGGTGCGTATCGCCACTGAAGCTTCCCGGTCAAGTGCGCCGCGAACACGGCGCGCTCTGCCGCGTCGCTTGACAGCATTATCGCAGGCCGTGTCGCGGTAAGCATGGCTCTCTGCACCACCCTTGTCGACTGCAACACCCCCTACACCCGGCGGTAATTGGGGATGTAACGACACCCTGCCACCCCTGGAATAATCCAGCTCTCCACAGAGCCGGCCGTCGCCTCTCCCAACCCCCTCCAACCATCTCTTGCACACTGCTTCATCCTGACCTCATTCCCGCAATCCCCTCCCACCAAAAATTCTGCACCCTAGCTCTTGAACCACCCTTCTCCCCTCCAACCCTGCGGGCATCAACCCCGTAGCAATGGCCGCCCAAGGTGTTTTTGGAACTCAGCCAGGACTCGGCTCCCGAGAGTATGCGGGGTGTTACCCCCCGCCTCATCCTGCCCCCACTGCAGAGGCTCACCCTCCCTCTCCTCTATCCCGCCATCACCCTTCTGGAGTGCTCTCCAGGGCTTCCCACTGCAAAAAATTTGAATTTTTTGGTTTTAGGGCTCTGCGCGGCTCGTAGGTATTACATACCATGCCGGGTTTTTTTTCAGTTTACAGTGCACACCAGACGTTTGGTCACTTTTTAAAATCAAAACTGCACTGCTATTAAAATGCTCAGAAAAAATACGTCAAATTATTTGCAGATATAAAAGGGGAAAACCTGAATAAAGACACTTCATACTCACTTAAATGGATTAAAATCACAAATATGCTAAATTTGATAGTGAAAAAAAAAACACTTTTCTGAATGCGATTAGGTAGACATACTGGTATTGCGATAATTTCTGGCATTTTTTAATATGTAAATAATATCATATTTTCTTAAGTTATACAACGTTTACAATATTTATGTTGCCACCATTTAAGTGAAAGATTCCTTTGGGAAAATCTTCTTCGCCAATAGTTTGAGAAGTTATTCTAACACGACGCTCATTTTGTTTGTGGATAAAGTAATGTGCAATTTTTCCTGGGTTACGAATTTTTTTTGTTCTTACGATAATGTTTCTGCTCTAATCACAACAAATTAATGCCGAGCATGGTTTGTTATTATGCTTAATCTATTTTCCATCAATTGAGCAAGCGAGAATTGTGGCATAATGTGTCGTAAGTATTTTTTTTTAAAAGAAGACGTTTCGATTCAAAATTTTGGTAAGATATGTTTTTTGCCAGAATCTACAGCTTGAAAATTTTTGTTAAACGCATCATAAATTCTGCTTAAACATTAGCTTGATACAAAATAACGGTAAATACTACTGCAGGTGATGTGTTTTCCCGGTTATAGTTAAATCCTGTGTGTAATATAATGTCCAACGGCAAATTTCTCTGTAATGGTTGCTAGTTAAATTACTTTTCCAACTAATTAAAGTTATTTTTTTTAGTTCCGAAAACAATTAGACTAGCATATGTCAAGTCCTTTCAAATTCAAAGATAGGCAAAAAAAACATAATAACATAAATAAACTGAGCGTAGAAACAATTTAAGGAAAAAAAAATACAAAGCAGGAGAGTATGAAATTATACTGAAGAAATGCCTGGAAATATACACCATATTTTAGCCACAATATATTGTCCACAAATAGAAAGAGATGCGGTAAATCCCATTAAAAAGTGTGTACCGAAAAGTTTAGAGAAGTTCTAATTCTTGAAGCGAAGGAAAGTAAGAGGTGTTAACGGAATTCCAAGTTTAGTGGCAGTAACTATACAAGTTAATTTAATGTTATGTCATTCAAAGTTATAGAAGGCTGTTTTTCTAATAATAACGCAATACCGTATGCTATGCTATTTAGAAACTATTAACGAAATCTGTGCTTGGTTTTCTGTAAAACTTCCGAAAAATAAGCGTATCTTCTGTTATGGAACTCAATAAACACACCAAACAAAGATTATCTAAATACAATTTCAATCGTGAATAATAAAATGAATATAAAAATCAAATAACTGTGGTTAAGAAGTATTCATTTATCTTTTACGTTTATTTAGCGCTCTATGTCTTGTCCATTTGCACATAAAAACCCTTGTATCACGTTGTTCGGCATGACAGGTTCACATAACACCATTAGTTGTGAGATTTTAAGGGTGTATGTAAATAAAAATAATTAATATTAGTGAGTTAGATTTTTATATAGTTTCAACTTTTAACTATGCAAGATTTCATATTAAAATAAATTTAGGTATTAATGCGTATTCTTTTAATTTATCCACTTAATCTTGTAGCTGGTTTGCGTGTTGATACGCCGTAAGTACAACATAAGGTCAACGAATGTTAACACGATAAATCTAAAGCACTTAAAAAGATCCTGCCTTT
>NQII01004135.1:166360-219646 GCA_002778355.1 Clitarchus hookeri
TGACGCGCCAGTTCTCCTTGTAGATATTCTGGCCGGCGCAAGAGATAATAAAATCATCTTTTTTACGGCGTGATTTCGGCGTGCAAGGTCATTAAAAGTTGGCTCCAGCCGGCCCGCCCACCCCCGCACGGCATAAAACAATCTCTGGTGGAAGTTTTCAACCCCCTTCACTCCGCCCCTGCGAGAAGTCGGGACGGCAGCCGCTCCAGCACAACTGCATTGCGGCCGGCTAACTAACTGGCTCGGGGCACGAATAACTCCCCTGCTGTGCCGTCATTGGCTGTTCACAGTCGACTTGAAAGCCCTGCTGAGGATCTACTTGTATACACGTTGTGTATTCTACCACAATACGTAAAAGTAACCTTGCTTATAGGCCTCATCACTTTAGCCNGCTGAGGATCTACTTGTATACACGTTGTGTATTCTACCACAATACGTAAAAGTAACCTTGCTTATAGGCCTCATCAATAGCCATGCGTCGATCAATTGAAACTCTATACTTGTTATGAAAGTATTTATTTTCTGCAAGATTTTATAAATCATACATTTTATGCATTAAAAAAAGCAAACAAAAGCATTTGCAGTATTCACATATCACTTTTAATTCAATGCGAAGACACGGAACAACTTTCCCTTTGTCGCTACCAACTTAACTGCGCGCATTAATGTAGTATTTGCAGGTTGTGACAGTAATATTTTTCAGATGTAGATTTCAGAAGAGCTCAGTTAACCTTGAATAGTCTATACAACCGATATTGCGATGTCTGACAACTTCTATGTGACGTCACCAGCGGTAGACAATACAATAGCTGCATGAGATTTTTATTTTTCAATGTGTTACAGCACAGGAAAATAAAAATATGCAGTGCAGTGCGGAATATAAAGTTTTCGTTGCTTTCACTCTGTCATTTGTATACAAGTAATTGATGATGCTAAGATATATCAGGCAATGAATATATTTTATGGATAATATCAAACTGTTGTATNTTTAATTCAATGCGAAGACACGGAACAACTTTCCCTTTGTCGCTACCAACTTAACTGCGCGCATTAATGTAGTATATGCAGGTTGTGACAGTAATATTTTTCAGATGTAGATTTCAGAAGAGCTCAGTTAACCTTGAATAGTCTATACAACCGATATTGCGATGTCTGGCAACTTCTATGTGACGTCACCAGCGGTAGACAATACAATAGCTGCATGAGATTTTTATTTTTCAATGTGTTACAGCACAGGAAAATAAAAATATACAGTGCAGTGCGGAATATAAAGTTTTCGTTGCTTTCACTCTGTCATATGTATACAAGTAATTGATGATGCTAAGATATATCAGGCAATGAATATATTTTATGGATAATATCAAACTGTTGTATNTGTATACAAGTAATTGATGATGCTAAGATATATCAGGCAATGAATATATTTTATGGATAATATCAAACTGTTGTATGACATTTCAAAATTTTCGTTACGTTTACACAGTTTTCATTTATATATATGAAAAAAAAAAGTTATTCAGAAATGTGAAACTCTCTGTCTATAAATTATATTTATTAAAATATATCAGATATTTTAGTATCTTTTGAAAACTAACTAATAATTAAGTTAAAATAATTTCAGTAAATTGGTTTAAGATCACTGAATAATGTTTTACTTAAACGCAAAAACCACTGCAAACATCGCCTCTTTGTAAGGTGCATGAAACAATTGAACCCCAATGTAGGCTTAAAGAGCTATCCTTGGCTTTTGTTTATGTTGATCAACACAGACTGTAGTAATCTTAAATGTAATTTTTTCTACTCAAAGCTATAAACTTTATAAACACCTGTATACACCTGAAGACTCTATATGCACGAAATTTTCTAGCGAAAACGAGTTCAACAAGGTATTTACTCTTTCTTCATAGTCTGAAATCTTAATGACGTCCACTTTAGCACATCATGCCGATTTACAAGAAACATAAGATCACAAAACGTAAACACCGTGGTGTATTATTAAATTTTAAACTATGGTTTCAAATAAAACACAACTGGTAACATGTGACGAAGCTGTCAGTCATATTGACGTTTTATATTTGCATGGTCGAAAGTAATGAACGTTTTGTTTATATCTTAATTTTGAAAACACAAGCTCTTTTAAATGCATAAGCTGTTTTAAATGCATAAAGTACATTTAACAATTTGAATTTTATATTATTGCGATAAAAATTGTCTAGAGGAAATATACAAATATCTCAAAACACTTGTTTGCATAACCAGTGTTATAACTTCAAATCCCATCCACTTCAAGGATATCAGTATATGAAGGTGTGTAGTCCAATTAAGTAACATGGGGGGTGCCTTATGCGCAGCTAAAACGAGCACTCTACACACTTCCCTTCGAAGTTCAAGTCTCGGTGGCAACGGCTGTGCGCTCCGGTAGTGAATTAGCTCTGTGGAGGGAATACGCGCTATGATGCTTGTGCTGCGCAGCTGGCGATTCCCGAGCCACGGCATTCAGCTGTTACTTTGCCAATAGACCGGTCAGGACCGTGAAGGAAATGTGGGGATAGAGTGCGCGTGCCGGTTGCGCAGTAACAAATCTTCGTGTTCAAACATTGTACCGCTTTCATGCCATGGTCTATTCGCTGTTACTTCACACTTTTTGAATCAAATCTTTGAAAAATCACCCCATGTATGACGTGCTCGGATGTTTCCTAAATATACCATGTAACACAAGCGTTTTTTATTTATGTTAGCATAAAAGTGTCTTGTTTTTTTTTTTGGTTAAATTAAATGTTTAAATTATATTTAATCTGTAAATTATAATATTTCATTTATGATTAATATGGATTATAACAGGGAGAAAATAGATGTGTTCTTAGTTACTAGTAAGAAATAGTTCCTATGCAAACTATTATTACAATGAATGTCCACGAATGCGGTGCGTTGTCAATTTGGTGCAATTTTCTATACTGGTTAAGCTTTATTTGCATGAGGCGGAGGAATTTCCTGGAAGTAGAATTTCAGCAGGGCTTCAGAAAAGTTGGATATAACCGTGAATGGAGTATAATAAAACTACCAAATACAACGTAGCTAAGAGTTTAAGGTTGTAACACTGTTTAGGTAGGTAATTTGACATGATTGCACATATCTCCTAAGTTAGTTCGAATGCAACTGAAGTGTTTTAAAGTTATTCAAAGTATATTTTTACCAAAAAATGGTGAGTTTGTTAAAAATTCAAACTTTAGCAAACATGTTGATTACTGTTTAAGATGTTATTTATACAGTTGTATTATCGATGGGTGAGACAAAATGTTTGGGAAATGCACGGATGACAAAAATCGATGTACCTCTTTTTCAGTCTGTGGGAAGAACCAGAGCATTAGTGAGCCTATTTTTGTACATAGCTGTATTGAAAATCTGATACATTGTATCTAAAGGAGAACTATTGTTACCAAGCTATGTATAATATTTTGTAAAAGCATAGATATTTTGGAAACTAATGTTGAAGGAAAGTTTAATCTCATAATTTTCACAAATAATGGTAAATTTGGGTCAACGTTGGCACGTGCGCAGATGATGGAAAAAAGCTTATGACGATCTTCTGCTGAGAATCTGTTAACAGGGGCCGCAGTGGCGTAGAGGCTAGAGCACTCTCCTTCTACCGAGGCGAACAGAGCTCGATTCCTGGTGGGGTCGCTCCCGAATTTTCGCACGTGGGAATCGTGTCGGACCATGCGTTAAATAAAAAATTATCCTTATTTATTGTTAATATCACCTAACGTATAACTTTTCAAATTTATTCTTCGTATTGTAATATGTATAGGGTTTTCTCAGTCTGCATTTAGCTGGTTTTTTCTTCATCTGACCGGAAGGAATGCGAGAAAACCAAGGTGGAATGACAGAGTATGAGACACGTCACCATAGGACATCAGGTAAAAGGAGACCAGAAGGAATGATAAAATCAAGGTGGAGTGGTACAGCATTAGACTGGTCCCCTCAGGACGAAGTGTGTACGTGGGATGGCGTCTCCGCTAGGACGTCAGGTAAAAGGATGCTAGAAGGTATATGAGAAAACCGAGGTGGAACGATATTTCATGAGACTTGTATCCACTAGGGTACCAGCTGAAAGGATGTCAGAAGGAATGTGAGAAACCCGATGTGGAATGGTAGAACATGGGACAGGCCCTTGTCAGGACGCCAAGTGAAAATATGCCAGAAGGAATATTATAAAACCTAGGTGGAATGATAGAGCATGAGAATCGTCCCCGCTAGGATGCCAGGTGAAAGGATGCTAGAAGGTATATGAGAAAACCGAGGTGGGATGGCTGTTGTTCTGACCAGGACGTTCTGATCTTGTCTAGCATTATCTAAATCATCGTAGAGCACCCGATGCTTGTAGAATCTGTGCTGGTTGGTAAGTGTTTAAAAATTGTTTTCTTTACATTTTATTTTTTCTATCTGTTTGCATCGGTATGTAGCAGTGTCAACCATGTCGCTCTCCCTGCTTCTTGACTCTGGCATAGTATTTTATGTAGTCTAATGTGAAGTACGTTGCTCGAACTCGCCCCCTGTGTATTGGTTGGCAGTGGAATTCGCGTGCCGCTGTACTGTATCATAGCTAGGATGGGGGATGTATGTGGGGAAAATCATTTACTAATTTGCTGTACTAGCCAAGGCTACCACGCCAGTTTTCAGACTCTTGGGGTTGTCTACCATCGAGTGATACGCTGTACAGTGCTCGTCACTTGTGCAATACGTGTTGGGTGGTAGGTGATAATAACTATTTTCCTTTTGTTTTTATGTCTGTTGGTATCAGTGTTTCGACTCTGTATTTTTTTGTCTAACCTAATGTACAGCGAATGTTCAAAGAGACTGACCTCCAGAATACTAACATGTGATATGTGTGGTGCAACATTTAAGAGACATACTGGCACATGTAAAGTAAAAGTACCTTTGCTTGGCACGAGACAGCAAGCATTGACGCAAGACAATACTATGATAGGCCTTCCNGGCACGAGACAGCAAGCATTGACGCAAGACAATACTATGATAGGCCTTCCTGCTGATTCGCCATGTAAACTAAGGACGGTTCGAGCACCCATAACATTATTCAGGCCGGTGTCGTGTTCCAAAACAGCGTGTGCAGAAGGAAATACGAGTGTTGCAGACATTTACAATGAAGAACGCCTGCCATACAGATCGTCAGAGATTGTGAACTACATACGTACGTGCTTCGCTATCATGCGAGGTGAAAAATGAAGAATTTACAACTAACCAGGACAATGAAAACGAATATGTGACATCCAAATCTACTGCTGATGATGTGAAATATGTATATTGCACTGATGATGAAGGGTCGACATCTGCAAAGCAAAAGCATAAACATGTTGCTGAAGATAAGAGCCTCTTGGAGTTGGGAAAGAAGAAACGCAGATTTGAACCTATTACTCTAGCACAGAGGTATCTTGCAAACTACTCATCATGGAGGAACATAGATGCTGACGTGTATCGTGAACGATCTGCGAAGAGTGGCGTGAAGTCTAACTATCTATTTTCTGAAGACCCAAACGACCTGGTTGATAAAAAAGACTACGGATGTTGGTTCCATTGCAGAGAAAAGTGCATTTCTGTCCACGAGGAAATTAATTCGATTATTGATGAATTCAAATAAAAATGCTTTATTGGATGACATATTATTTATTTGTATTATTTAATTATAAATATGAATAAATGCAAAAAAAATAACATTTTTTAAAAATTTTTTGTCCACTATGTTATGTACCTGCTGCTATTTGATTATAAATGTCTGGCAGGTTGCAACAAGTGAATGTCTTGCTAAAATACTTCCAACTCACTTCCCGATGAACAACAAACATTGTCTTTACCCTTCTTGCTATGTTTATTCATACTATACTGCAGACTAACATACAATTACTACTTTTATGTTTTCGCGATGTAAGTATCAAATCTTTCAGAGTAGCTTGCTGTTGATGATGCAGTCAAAGATGGTAGGTCTTCAACCAATGATTTCATCTTTATATTGTAACAGCGAACGTGATAGTGGTTGATGTACCTAGATGCAATGGTATGCTTTTGTGTTTATCTGGGCATGATGGCTCGTGTTATCCATCTTGGTTTGTCATAGCGTGACCTGCTTATACATTTACCACTTATACATTTCTGACACGCTGCAAGTATCTGAGATGAACATACATTGAGTAAGGTCATGTACGAAAATATTTTGTTGGAGATATAGATCATTGTGATTTTTGCATGATGAACTCGATACTTAAATATGTAAATATAATATATAGAAGTTTTTTTAATTACATATCATGTTGTATTTTTTACCTGTGAAATGATCTGACGTTCTATGGGAGTTTGAACCTGCGATACCTTATTTTCAAAGATGATGCACTGTATCCAGTGCCGTCAGCGTACAAGAGTTATTTCCTATAGACAGCACGTAGCAGTATCGTCTCTCTTGCGTGACTAATGGTTTGAATGTATGTTGTTTCGTATGTGCTTACAGTTATAACACTATAAATAAGTACACGTATATATTTAGTATTTAAAACTAGATACATTGTTACCTTGTAATGTATAACTGAATTCCTCTCATAAAGGGAAGTGTATGTGTGTGACCCTGGAGCCTGACGCAACTCTCTCTCTCTGCTAGTTTTCTGTGCCATCCGTTCGACTTGCCGAGACCTGCAAGGAGATCGCGTCGCCAGCCGAACATCTGAGCTGCCTCACACATTCCCTGTTAGTTGAGCGCACAACGACAGTCGGGTCGGACACTTTCCGCTGCTAGTGTTGTACTCTGAATGCGATGGTTTCTTTTCAGTTGGTTTGTAAGGAAGTCGTTTGCTATTCTGTTGTACTGATCAGGACGGTCTGGTATTGTAGAGCGCCGTTTGACACACAGCATACACTCCACGACGCTTATGTAATATGTAATTGCGATGGTTGGCTAATGTTTATAACAATTTTTTCCTTACATTTTTTAGATCTGTTTGCATAATTGCGTAGTAGTGTTGACTTATCGCATGTGTGCTTCTCGGCTTCGCAAAAAAAAAAAATTCGACCGACGTGAGCGGTTAGTCCACGATGCTCGCGCAATATACATAGGTTGTTACAAGGTTATAACAATTTGCATTAATAATAATTTTTTCATATCACTTTGCACCAGCACACTACTTTAAAAACATTCTAGGCATGGCAGACAGCTAAGAATCTCTTCGTCGTGCTGCACATAGACAGGTAGGTGTTTGTAGATAGATTTTATTTCGTGATGTACATATGTGAGAAGGAATTATTCAGGCAGGTATGGAAGCTCGGTAGCAGTGTGCTGCAGGTGATTTAATCTTTCTGTTTGTCATGATAGCTAATAAAATTATCTGACCACTATGACAATGTCCTATCGTTTTCACAATGTCTTCTTGACGACGAGAGAATGAAGTTCTGAGTGATGAGTGGTGGTACAAACTGATTTTACAGACCTAAAAGTGAATAGCGTGGGTGGAAGCGATATCCTCTACCATCACCAGTTTGTTCGAATCAATATTTTAAATAGTCATGTTAGATGTAATCAAAAGAAATAAAATTTCTAACCTGTATAGTATAACTGAATTGCACTCTAAAAAGAACATGTATGTGTGAAATGTGATTAGGTTGGTAGGTAAGTGCTTATAACTATTTTCTTTTGCATTTTATTTTTTAATATCAGTTGGCAGCAGTGTTAATATTTTCGTTCCCACAATTCACCGTGGAAATTTCGTTGCCTAACATAATGTACAACGCATGATGCTCACACATATGTATTTGTCGGTCAATGCGAACAAATATTTACTTTTATAATTAATTTTTTTAAATTTGTTTGTCTCAGTGCGTAGCAGTGTCGTCTCTCTCTCTCTCTCTCTCTCTCTCTCTTGCGCGACTAATGGTTTAAATGTGTTTTGTTTCAAATGTGATTACGGCTCTGCTAATATATAGATAACATGTTTTCAAAATAAGAATATATATATAAATATAGTATTTAAAAACATTATAATTGTTAGTTTGTACTGTAAAACTGAATTTTTCTCGTAAAGGGGAGTGCATGTGTGACTCGTCTGGTCTGCCATAGTGGGGTCTGATGTAACTATCTCTTGGCTAGTGTTCTTTGTCATCCCTTTGCTTGTCGAGACCTGCACGGTGTTCGCGCTGGCTGTCGGCTGGCTGGGAGCGTCCTGTGGATTTTCATGTTTATTGTGCAGGGTGGTCGGGTCGGATGTGTTCCTCTGCTAGGGTTTCTTTTCAGTCTATTCATATGGAAGTCGTTTGCTATTCTGTTGTACTGGCCAGGACGGTTTGAATTGTATAACATCGTTTAACAAACTGCATTAAATACTCGATGCTTGTGTAATATGTAATTCTGTTGGTTGGTATGTGCTTATAACTATTTTCTCTTTACATTTTTTTAAATATCTATTTGAGTCAGTATATAGCAGTTTTGTCTTATCGCACATATGCTTATCGGCTTCACAAAAGTATTTTTTTCAACTAACATGATGTACAGTGCACGATGCTTGCGCAATATACATAGGTTGTTAAATGCTTATAACTCTTTGTTTTATAACTATTTTTATATCCGTTTACATCAGCGAGTAGCAGTGACGTCTCTCTTGCGTGACCAATGGTTTAATGTATTTGTTTGGTGACAAGCAAATGAAAACCATCTTTACAAGTTGTATAATGCGTATCGCAATTGTAGTGTATTCATTTTTGTGGTTGGTACTTGTGATCATTCGTTCTTCCTCATATCAACATGAATTCTATATTTTTACTAAACTTCTTGGTGTGATATTAACACTGATATAACTATTATGGAATGTAGCTCCATCGATATTTACTTGACACTTGCGAACTTTTTCATTGTGGGGGTGATGTCTATATTTTGAATTTGGTGTCTGTATCTTAAATTGTTCGGAAATTACAGCCTACTATGTCTTTACATATGCTTACAGAATACTTGACCCTGCGGTTATTATCTGTGTAGGTGGCGATGTCTATGTTTTTAATTTGGTGACTATATCTTAAAGGGTTCGGTAATTACACCTAAATATGCATATGAGTACTCTTGAGCAATACTTGACCCTGCGTACATTTTCGTTGTTGGGGGTGATGTCTATGTTAGGAATTTGATGTCTATATCTTAAATGGTTCGGTAATTACATTCAACTATGCTTACAAGTGCGCTTAGGTCATATTNTCTTGAGCAATACTTGACCCTGCGGTCATTTTTCTTGTCGCAGGTGATGTATATGTAAAGAATTTGGTATATGTATCTTGAATGGTTCGGAAATTATGGTCAACTATACTTATAAGTATGCTAAGGACATAAATGACCCGGCGATAATTTTCCTTGTCGGGGTGATACCCTTGTTACGAATTTGGGGACTGTATCTTGAATGGTTCAGAAATTACAGTACACTACGCTTATAAGTGCGCTTAGGACATAAATGACCCGGCGATAATTTTCCTTGTCGGGGTGATACCCTTGTTACGAATTTGGGGACTGTATCTTGAATGGTTCAGAAATTACAGTACACTACGCTTATAAGTGCGCTTAGGACATAAATGACCCGGCGATAATTTTCCTTGTCGGGGTGATACCCTTGTTACGAATTTGGGGACTGTATCTTGAATGGTTCAGAAATTACAGTACACTACGCTTATAAGTGCGCTTAGGGCATAAATGACCCTGCGATAATTTTCGTTGACGAGGGTGGTGTGTGTGTTACGAATTTGGTGACTGTATCTTAAACGTTTCGGAAATTACGGTCAATTGTGTTTAAAAGTTTGCTTAGGTCATATTTGACCCAGCGGTCAGTCATTTTTCTTGTCGCGGGTGATGTCTATGTAACGAATTTGTTATCTGTATCTTAAATGGTTCAGAAATTATGGCCAACTTTGCTTATAAGTATGCTTAGGACTATAATGACCCTGCGATCATTTTCCTGGTCTGGGTGATAGCCTATGTTACGAATT
This sequence comes from Clitarchus hookeri, assembly GCA_002778355.1. NCBI lineage: Eukaryota > Metazoa > Arthropoda > Insecta > Phasmatodea > Phasmatidae > Clitarchus > Clitarchus hookeri. Next base: position 176,378 of record NQII01004135.1, read on the forward strand.
TGGCGACTATCTGAAAATGTTCGGAAAATAATTAAACTATGCTTATAAGTGCGCTTAGGGCATAAATAACCCTGCGATCATTTTCGTTGACGAATGTGATGTGTATGTTACAAATTTGGTGACCTTATCTTAAGCGAATCTGAAATTACGGTCAAATATGCTTATTAGTATGCATAGGTCATAAATGACTCTGTAATCATTTTCCTTGTCAGATGTGATCACTATGTTACGAATTTGGTGACTGTATCTTAAACGGTTCGGAAATTACGACCAACTATGCCTATAAGTTCGCAATGAGAGCCTCGCATAGTCAATCAGTGAGGAGACCCTTTCGAGAGCATTGTGTAGCCAATCAGAGAAAATGGAAAAGGGAATTTCCGAGGGGAAATAATGATATCCAAGGAAGATCACAGGAATGCAAGAGCATGAAGGAGGAACAGGTATGTCGGAATGTGAGAGCATGAATTTGGAACATCTGGTAGGAATGTGAGAGCATTCAGGAGGGCTCGCGATCAACATTGTCATCGGCTGGGAATGCGAGAGCGCGAAGTAGGAGACAACTGGCGGGAAGGTATGTAAGAGCATGAAGTAGCGACATATGGTAGGAATAAACGTAATAGCATGAACCTCTAGGGCGTCAGGTGAAAGGATGCCAGAAGGAATATGAGAAAATTAAAGTGATAGAGCATGATGAGAGAAGTTGCATGACAGGGGGGCAATGAACACGAACATTCTTCAGCCAAGATGGATTATGCTGGCTTGGAATGATAGAGCATGCTTGTAACTGATTGCACATTCTGGCGGATATTGCACAATTTTTATCTGGGCTCATCCGCATTGTGCAAACTTAAAAAATGTCAGCCTTATTGTTAAAAACAATGTTTTCGAGGGAAATTCGGGAAATTTTCTGGGAAATTTGGCCGTTTTTACCGGTACTAGCTGCCAAAAAGGCCGCCATCGGAGGAAAAAAAGGAATAAAAGATGAAAATTACATCATCCAATATGGCTGCGGCTCGTCCCCTCGCCACCATTTCCAATCCCCTGTGCCGAAACATACCATTTATAACTACTAGCTATATTAATCCAAGAATAATTTTAACTTAAAGTAAATACTATTGTCTAAAAAAACTTGAAATATTTTTGGGTATATTACTTGAGATACGACTTTATTTCACTGCCGTCTGATAAAATATACGATATGTGCACAGCATTATTACTATTTGAACACAATGCCAAATCTTCTAGTTATGTTTAGCCTTGCAAACCTTTCACGTGGTGTTACGATATATTATCCTGTTACGCATTAGGATCTTCAACTTTCTAAGGATTCATGACGTAAATCTGCCTTTTTAAATTATAAAGACTTGACTTCACTAAAATTTCAGACTTCGCACTGTTGGGTAGGAATGTTTATGTAGATGTAGTTTGGTAGGAACTTAACTTAATGGCATAAAACCATCTTTTAATTATTCATTTACTAAAATCTTGTTTTCATTTGGTATACATGCATCATGATATGTAAAACTGTAATTATTTTACTTCCCATACGAAACAGTCGATTTATTCTATTTAGTTTACAATCTCTTATGAAATGATATATTTTTACTAGCCCGTGGTGCCGCTTATACTTTTTCGTTAAAAAAGTTGGCTAAACTTCTAACACGTAAATGAGTTACTGAGCAAGGTTGGGAGAAAGACATTACTATTTCGCTGACAGCGTTGTTTGTTGTTTCGCTTTGAGAACTTTCTGCGACTAAAGAGTACTGGGGAGGTGGAAACATTTTAGTTTGTAAGTTCCCCTGCTCCCCCTCGCTGTAGTAAAATTCGCCTTGCTCAGGTTGCGTTCCAGCGGATCTGAAAGCGGAGTAACTTGAAGAGTTTATGTCACTTTTACTGCAGCGGTAATTGAAAGAGATAAACAGTACTCGCGCATTTCAAGTTTCGCTCGACTTGAAGAGAGTTCAAAAGAGGGTTGGCACGCACCTAAAGCGAGGGACTCTCATTCACTCGGGTTGCATTGTGTGAGTTGTCGAACCGTTTTGTACTTCGCCCTTGTTTTAGGAATTTCTCTCCATTCTACCATCTCGATCGATAACCTTGACGTTTCTCCGGACTTCGCCGGTGGAAATTCGTTAGCTCCTGCTTGTAGCGCTCTTGTCTAATTTTATTTTTCTCTGAAGTGTCGCAGTTTACTTCGCATGAAACATCTAGAGGTAGAAGAAAGTTATACAAGTGTTTTGTCTTNACGTTTCTCCGGACTTCGCCGGTGGAAATTCGTTAGCTCCTGCTTGTAGCGCTCTTGTCTAATTTTATTTTTCTCTTAAGTGTCGCAGTTTACTTCGCATGAAACATCTAGAGGTAGAAGAAAGTTATACAAGTGTTTTGTCTTTTTTTTTCAATGAAACCAAATTTACACTTATGTATTTTGGGCATTCTGGTAACTAACTTCTTATGCCATTGAGTTGTTCTAAAAGACTCAATATTTATTTTTAAAAGCATAAAACTTATATGTAGAAATCTAATTTCAGTTATTATGTGTGGTAATCGTATTAAGTATTTACTGCAGTATTACTAGTTTAAATGTGCATAATATTTTGCGGTAGCAAAAGGTTATAATACAAATAAGTTGGTACTTAACAATTAAAATTGTAAATCCAACTATTAAGACAGGCTCCTGAGACGGGATAACATTCTACAAGTAAACAAAGAGACATAACTGTCCAAAAGAAGTGTTATCTTAAATTCGTAATAATGTATATGTGTGAAAAAGTATTATTGATATCACAATACACCGGTTTTTCTTGTCACCAATAGGAAATTTTATTTTTAAATAATAATATTTTTCAACAACCTGGCTTAATGCCGAATGCTAATTGTAGGACAACTAGCGTATTTAAATTTAAATTTATATAAGTCACAGACGTTTGTGGATTTGTCGATATTCGAACGTGGCAATTCCTGAACCGAAGGCAACTTTGTTGAACCCAACCAAGGTAGTCGTTTCTTCTGTAGAAACATTTAATTGAAACTAGACCGCGCGTTGCGGTAGTATAGTGGTCGGAGCACTTGTCTACCCCAGTGGAGGTGGTGTCAGACTTGCATTTCCACGTGTAGAGAACGTGGCGGACGTTGACGTTTGCCTCTATGGTATCTCAAGGTATTGCATTTCCCTCCACCACTGCATTTTATCAGCGGTGAATACGCCTGTCAATTTTTCACGCGCCCCAGTCTATCTCGCTCATAGGTTATGTATGATATAGATTTTTTTCCCTTGTTCTTAATATTGGGGGGCCACACGCACATTTAGAAACACACAACGTTTAAACTGCCAGATAGAATAAACAGACAACGCCACAAAATTAAGAAATGTCTTATTTTAGAAGAATCACTCAACAGAAACACACAACTCAGAACAAAATATTCGTTCGATGCGCATACAACCAAACAGTTGGACAAAAGAAACATAGACGTTAGAATGGTCATACAAATAGCAGGGACCATAATTGATAATGTTCAATTTATGTGCTTGTTGTTTCATATAATTTTTATCGTCATCTCGCGGTCTGTCAGGTGGCTATATGTCAAGTATTTTATATGAAAAATGATGTGCGGTGAAACATAAATAGTTCCAAGATGAAAGGAATACTACACCGTTAAGCATGGCTTTCTAAAGTGCCCAGTTGGGGCTCTTCATAAGAAGTCTGCAACCACGGGGAATCATTGTTAAACAAATTTCTTCTCGGTACATCAGTTTTAAAACTAACTGTTTACAAACAAAAAATATATATTAAACGCAACTCCCTCAAATAATGCTTTCATATTACAAAATTTTAAAACAACTTTATTAATTCATACATTTTTTCTAAAATGCAATTTTTAAAGCTAAATTATATATAAACAATACTGAGCATAAAAATCGGCAATATTTCTAAGCATGCCAGTTTTCCTTTAAGGCGTCACGTAGAAAACANCTTCTCGGTACATCAGTTTTAAAACTAACTGTTTACAAACAAAAAATATATATTAAACGCAACTCCCTCAAATAATACTTTCATATTACAAAATTTTAAAACAACTTTATTAATTCATACATTTTTTCTAAAATGCAATTTTGAAAGCTAAATTATATATAAACAATACTGAGCATAAAAATCGGCAATATTTCTAAGCATGCCAGTTTTCCTTTAAGGCGTCACGTAGAAGACATGTTTTGTTCAGTTAACCGTAGACTGCCTGTACCTGCGCTGTTCGACGCCGAGACCTGGAACACACCGCCTTTCCCGGACAATAGCAGTATCTAAATGGCTCTCCTATTCAATTGCCGGCCTCGACGACTCGCGATAGTTGTGAGGGCGACGTGTTATAATAGTGCGCGCCCACAACCACGCCCCCTTCCTAGACCCGGGGAGGGGAGGGGGAGAAGAGCAAATGTGCCCCCTTGTTGGCCTGATTACAACGCCCGGAATGGACTTGCAGTGTCGTCCGTGGTCGAAATTAGCAATCACGAGCCGTCCTTATTACGTCCCGGGCCCCCCAGTGTTTGCTAATAACGAGCAAGCTTGCAGTGTACGCTCGCTTCCGCTGCTTACAGGAACTTCATGCCGCGTGGTTTTGCCCACGTAATCTTCCGTCCGTGCTAAGTTATCGAGCAGATCACAATCACTGAGTACAGAATAACAAATGCTTATCAAGATAAACGGAAGACTTTTGAAAGCTCTGCTTAAGATCTACTTAAATGCACATTGAGTATTCTTCCGCCATATGTAAAATTAGCGTTGTCATGGGCGTTAGCTCTTTGTTCATGCGTCAGTATAGTGAAACAGAAATTATTATAAAAGTAAATATTTTACAAATTTACTAATTCTAACACTTTAATGCATTAAAACAAGAAGTTACTGATAACTAATGAGCCTACTTTCCTCTACATTGATGCAAATAAATGTTATGGGAAGTTCTTGAAAGCTTAGATGGAAGGTAGGCATTGACGTCTCACTGACTGTTATATCGTTAGAGATGAAACTATAATGACTTACCCGGGATTCGAATTCAGAAAAACTTGTAAAATAAGCTAGCTTGCAATCAACTGCATCACGTAGGTAGGATTCGGATCATCAACTTCGGATGTGATCAGTGTAATGTTTTGAATGATGGGGTTAACTAACCTAAAATATTTACTTGGCCATCATTTTGAAAATATGTGTCTAAGCCACTAAAACACATAAATTTACATGGCCTACCATAACGCTACTTGTGTAAAAAAAAATTATGGAAATAGGTGTATTGGTCTCCGTGATATGGCATAAAATCCTTATTTTCTTAAATGGGACTATCTTACAAAATTGCTCAAAAAGAGACTCTGTACACGATGTTTGTAATAGATAACGTCAGCATAAAAGTTGGATTGAAATTGTTAAATTTTTAATAGATACGCCAAACATATTACAAATATTTATATGCCAGCTATTATTAAAATCATTGCCTGACCCCATTTAAATCATGTAACTATACTTAGCCTTCTGTAAATGTGCAATATTTTATGGAAATTAGTCGAATTATTCCACAATTATGACAAAATGTTCAGTTTATTCTCCTGAAGTTTACTCACCAGACACTACTTTGCAAAAAATCCGGCAAAGGAGGATCTCTGCATGCATGTCGGTTGATTGGTACTCGAGCGATCTCCATAAATGGAAGGCAAAAAGTTATATATTAGCACATTCGATTATTGTCATAGATAAAATAAACAAAGTAAAATTTAAATCTGTTACATAGTTTATTACATATAGCACACAAAGCTAACATGTTTGTAAATGCGTCATTGAGAAAATAAGAGACTTACATGCTTAAAACAAATAAATTTATATAAACTGCAAAAGTGGTTGTTGTTTAGCTTATATGATACTTGTAATACATACTGTTAGCGTACAAAATTGGTTTCAATTTGGCCGAATGGTATGGTAGTTATACCAAATCAACCTTAAATATTTTTATAGCCGCCATTTTGAAAATAAGTGCCTTATAAAGTTCTTTATCTCTATTTACTTGGCCTATAATAGTATTACTTACATGCCGAATATGGCGAAAATAGGTTGAACAGTTTTCGAGATATAATGTAAAAGCTTAATTTTTTCATATGGCGCTATCTTCCGAAATGGATGACCAATAATAATTTTCACCTCTGAATTCAATGCTTACAACTTGCGCTGTCAGCATACACAATTTTTTTAAAATAGGTTGAATGGTTCCCGAGATGTGACATATTGCCCTAAATTTTCTGATGGCAGCCATTTTGAAAGTAAGTGCCAGGCGTGGTCTAAAACTATAAAAGTCAGGTATTTTTACTTATTACTATACGTGTACCAAGTTTGGTTAAATTCTGTTCACGCGCTAGAAAATTGAAGGGGGCTTGGGCACACACACGCCCAGACACACGTACACACATACACATACACATACAAAGAGGATAGTGATCTCCTAAGCCTTTCTTTCCTTCGGAAAGTAGGCTAAAAAGCAGAAAGAAAAGGTATTATTTCGGTATTCACAGAAGTATACCTAACACTACTAATTCAACGTTTAAACGTAGGAGTACTTTCTTTCCGTAGTTACTAAGTTTACTGGGAGCTTGCCAGTCAGTGTGCCTGCTAAAATATCTGCAAGGTATGGGTAGTGACATTTTTCAAAGGGTGATTTCAAAAGTGCTCAAATAACCGTGAACAGCATAAACAAATGTGAAACAGCCAATTATACTGCGAACTCCAGCCACACACGTCAGCAAGATGGCATCACTTAGCAGCAAAATGTTGGAGATATTTAGGTGGCTCTTACATCAAGGTCTTNAGTCTTATATATATTCATTTTCATCTGCTTTATGCTTAATACTTCACCATCGTCCTGTTTGTTGATCCATCTTCTATCATCTTGTGAGAAGCCTTGGTAATTTATACCTTCTAATTCGATCCAGTTATCTGTATATTTTAATTTATAAATTATATTCCTGTTATGTATTTCATAATCTATGGGGAGTAATTTATTTAATATAACTGTTGTTGCAAATGAGGTTGTTGGAGTCATTTCGTATAATTTAATTCATATATTTCTTTGAAGTGCCCTGAGTTTTTCGATTAACTGTGTGTTGTTGATCCTGTCGTCTAGTACTATAGCTCCATAGGTAATCACACTTAATCACTGAGTACAGAATAACAAATGCTTATCAAGATAAACGGAAGACTTTTGAAAGCTCTGCTTAAGATCTACTTAAATGCACATTGAGTATTCTTCCGCCATATGTAAAATTAGCGTTGTCATGGGCGTTAGCTCTTTGTTCATGCGTCAGTATAGTGAAACAGAAATTATTATAAAAGTAAATATTTTACAAATTTACTAATTCTAACACTTTCATGCATTAAAACAAGAAGTTACTGATAACTAATGAGCCTACTTTCCTCTACATTGATGCAAATAAATGTTATGGGAAGTTCTTGAAAGCTTAGATGGAAGGTAGGCATTGACGTCTCACTGACTGTTATATCGTTAGAGATGAAACTATAATGACTTACCCGGGATTCGAATTCAGAAAAACTTGTAAAATAAGCTAGCTTGCAATCAACTGCATCACGTAGGTAGGATTCGGATCATCAACTTCGGATGTGATCAGTGTAATGTTTTGAATGATGGGGTTAACTAACCTAAAATATTTACTTGGCCATCATTTAGAAAATATGTGTCTAAGCCACTAAAACCCATAAATTTACATGGCCTACCATAACGCTACTTGTGTAAAAAAAAATTATGGAAATAGGTGTATTGGTCTCCGTGATATGGCATAAAATCCTTATTTTCTTAAATGGGACTATCTTACAAAATTGCTCAAAAAGAGACTCTGCACACGATGTTTGTAATAGATAACGTCAGCATAAAAGTTGGATTGAAATTGTTAAATTTTTAATAGATACGCCAAACATATTACAAATATTTATATGCCAGCTATTATTAAAATCATTGCCTGACCGCATTTAAATCATGTAACTATACTTAGCCTTCTGTAAATGTGCAATATTTTATGGAAATTAGTCGAATTATTCCACAAATATGACAAAATGTTCAGTTTATTCTCCTGAAGTTTACTCACCAGACACTACTTTGCAAAAAATCCGGCAAAGGAGGATCTCTGCATGCATGTCGGTTGATTGGTACTCGAGCGATCTCCATAAATGGAAGGCAAAAAGTTATATATTAGCACATTCGATTATTGTCATAGATAAAATAAACAAAGTTAAATTTAAATCTGTTACATAGTTTATTACATATAGCACACAAAGCTAACATGTTTGTAAATGCGTCATTGAGAAAATAAGAGACTTACATGCTTAAAACAAATAAATTAATATAAACTGCAAAAGTGGTTGTTGTTTAGCTTATATGATACTTGTAATACATACTGTTAGCGTACAAAATTGGTTTCAATTTGGCCCAATGGTATGGTAGTTACACCAAATCAACCTTAAATATTTTTACAGACGCCATTTTGAAAATAAGTGCCTCATAAAGTTCTTTATCTCTATTTACTTGGCCTATCATAGTATAACTTACATGCCGAATATGGCGAAAATAGGTTGAGCAGTTTTCGAGATATAATGTAAAAGCTTAATTTTTTCATATGGCGCTATCTCCGAAATGGATGACCAATAATAAATTTCACCTCTGAATTCAATGCTTACAACTTGCGCTGTCAGCATACACAATTTTTTTAAAATAGGTTGAATGGTTCCCGAGATGTGACATATCGCCCTAAATTTTCTTATGGCAGCCATTTTGAAATTAAGTGCCAGGCGTGGTCTAAAACTATAAAAGTCAGGTATTTTTACTTAGTACTATACGTGTACCAAGTTTGGTGAAATTCTGTTTACGAGTTCGAAAATTGAAGGGGGCTTGGGCACACACACGCCCAGACACACGTACACACATACACATACACACACAAAGAGGATAGTGATCTCCTAAGCCTTTCTTTCCTTCGGAAAGTAGGCTAAAAAGCAGAAAGAAAAGGTATTATTACGGTATTCACAGAAGTATACCTAACACTATTAATTCAACGTTTAAACGTAGGACTACTTTCTTTCCGTAGTTACTAACTTTACTGGGAGCTTGCCAGTCAGTGTGCGTGCTAAAATATCTGCAAGGTATGGGTAGTGACATTTTTCAAAGGGTGATTTCAAAAGTGCTCAAATAACCGTGAACAGCATAAACAAATGTGAAACAGCCAATTATACTGCGAACTCCAGTCACACACGTCAGCAAGATGGCATCACTTAGCAGCAAAATGTTGGAGATATTTAGGTGGCTCTTACATCAAGGTCTTNCACACACGTCAGCAAGATGGCATCACTTAGCAGCAAAATGTTGGAGATATTTAGGTGGCTCTTACATCAAGGTCTTGAGTGCCGATGAGGGTAAAGCGAGTGAGTATGGAGCAGTGCCGGAATGTAAGGGCGGGGAAAACGGGAGATGCGGCATCGTCCGGCACGATTCCCACGTGCAAATATTCAGGGAGCGACCCCGCCGGTAATCGAGCCCGGTTCGCCTAGGTGAGAGGTGAGTAGTCTAACTGCTACACCACTGCGGCCCCTCGGAGAGATGCCTTTTATGACATGTACACTTCCATTGTCAATTTTGCATTATAATTTATAACCTTCCGACTCGAAGATAACGCATTGGCATCTACGACTCTCTGGTATTTTACGTATATTTGACAACAAATCTCAAACATTATCATCGTGACCCGACTTTCGGCCAGCTTCTGAATATTGATTTCTAATTAGCCAGATTAAGAAATTTGTTTTATTGTTTGCACTTTATAATACTTGATCAGAATAATTGTTATGAAAGCGCTTTAAAAGACTAGAAATTATATGGCATAAATAACAAAAACTAATCCGAACGCTTATGGTGAACGATACCAACATATGAAAGAACTTCTGTTGTCACCCGTGAGGAAAAATCACTTATTTATACCCAGTAGTTACTGGTTAAACAATTTCTTAAAAAGTAAATGTGTTATAACTTGATTAAGTTTGAGAAGATACTGTAATTTGTATGTCATGTCGTGTGAAAAATGTCATCAAACTAATTTTAAAGAGACTTGCTGGTAATAATGTATAAACCGAAGATGGCGAGTAATTATAACACTTCAGTTTTGATTATTTCATTGTCTCCCCCATTGAGCTGTGAAGCGTGCGTGTGGTCTTGTGNAGTAATTATAACACTTCAGTTTTGATTATTTCATTGTCTCCCCCATTGAGCTGTGAAGCGTGCGTGTGGTCTTGTGTTATACTTTCGAAGTTCTCTTAGTGTTGTGAGAGATACAGCATTGTCAGACCCTCTGCGGAAGATATAAGGATACACGATAAACATTTTTTTACGGGTTACAAACAATTATTTTGAAACTAGTCTCCAAATATTTCCCTTCAACTCTACAGCTAAAATATTGTATTTTAAAATGTAACAAATTTTTATGTAACAAATATTTATTATAGTTTTTAACGTAAAACGATCACTTTTGAAATCAACANTAAAATGTAACAAATTTTTATGTAACAAATATTTATTATAGTTTTTAACGTAAAACGATCACTTTTGAAATCAACATTTTAAAAATTTCACTGCCTTACCTGCCTGTATTTTAACGGGCATACTGTGACTCGTACGGGTACAGTAATGTTAGCAACGATGGAGTAAAAATAGTTCCATGTCTTTAAGTTGAATTTAAAGTGTTAGGTAAACAATTGTGAATACAGTAACTATTTATTTTACTTTATGTTGTAATGCATATAAGTGTAATTATTCGCAAATTTGTAAAACATTTACTTTTAAATAATTTCATAGTTTCACTTGGCCAACTCTTGAATAAAGTTACCAGGCCCATGGCAATGTTAATTGCACATATGGCGAATTAGTACACAACGTGCATACAAGTAGATCTTAAGCAGGGCTTTCAAAAGTGCTCAGTTTACCATGACCAACCTATGAACTTGAAGTATACAGCCCTTGAATTTGGAATTTCAACATTAATTTTACAAACTCCACATTTCAGTTTCGTAAAATTGCTTCCAATTGGTACGTGTAGTGTTACGAAATAAATCTCCAACTAGTTTCTAAGGAATTCTTCGTGCAGCGTAGTTACAAGGGTGGAACAGTAACTCCGGAATTCATCATCGGCGTATGTGAATGGTCTGCGGTGACAATATCGACGTTTCCACGAAGATTTATAGCCTATTCGCCTTCAGTACTGTCGCACTACGCGGTTTACAAATCCCCACGTAGGCTCTTAGTTTCAACACAGTTATTCCGAGAGGAAAGTAGAAAAATGGGAAAATTGTGTAACACACGTTGTCGATCTCATTCCTAAGTGCTACTTAACTTTTTACAAAGGTTTGTAACCCAGAAAATATATGACAGAATAGGGTATTTTCTTACATTTTCTTTAAATTTGTCAGTTAATATTTTATTTGTACCTCATAGGCAACATTTACCGATTATATTTCAAACGAAAACTGAATAAAATGTTATGCATGTGATACCTGCCAAATGCTGAAGTTTGGAAGTAGGTATTGAATCTGCTCTGCGGCGTGAGGCGCCAGCACTTGATGCTAGCCCTTAGTGATAGGGCGTAGGAATACGTCGACACTACTGTCTCTAGGACCAATTTACTAATAAATTACACTTTATTTGCGAGTTCACATAATCGAGTTTTATTGTTGCTTGAACAGGTTAACTGGTACATGAACTCACGAGACAAACTCCCCTCCCCTTTTTCTATGTAGGCTACGTATGGTTTGACGCCGCGATTGGCGTCGTGGGGGGGGGGGGGGAAGATACTTCACACTTGGTGTAGAACTACTTATCTGACACTGCTGCGCTGTCTTCCCTCGGCTGGCGGCTTGGAACTGCTCCGGTGCTTGGTGGGGCGTCCCGACGCCTGGCCTCGAAGTTCCTCCTTCTCAGGTCCACGCAGTACTCTGCGTTTGACGAAGTCTGACTGACTTTTCTCGGATTCTTCCCGCCGCACGTCCCGCTTGACGGCCTCCGACTGAGGTCGACGTCGTGATGCATTCTGGATTCTCGACTGACTCCGACTTACTGATTGACTGACTCGTTCATCGCACTGGCTTCGTCCGGCTCCAACCCGGACGCCTCGCTTCAGGTCCCCCGACTGACTGATCTGTTCCTCCCTCCTTCTCGTGGTTTTGTAGCCTCCATCACCATATTCAACTTGCCCCGTCTCTGCACGTGGTCCGGGATGCTTGTCGTCCCCCTGGGTCGTAAAACACGTGACCTCTGCTCCTGTGGTCCACAGCCGGCCTGGCGTCGCCCCTTGATTCTGGCCTGGAAGATTATTGTTCTGTTCTGCACGTGCGGGAACTCTTGGGTGGCCTCTTTGGTTCGGCGCACTTATGCCTCCGGATATTGTGTCGTTATTCTCCCCAGCACGCCCGCTAAAAGCTCTCATGGTTTATTGTGGTACAAGCCCGGGACAGACGCCGCTGGTGGTGGGATCTCGGTGTCCCTTGGGCAGCTGCAAAATGCAGCTGTGTCCGCGCCCTGGTGCCTTCCGTTGTCTCCGGATGTCGTTTGCACGTGCAGGAACAGTTGCACGTGCAGAAACCTTTGGTAGCATGCCTTTGCAGCTGCGAGGCTCCTGGCGTCACTCTTCCGGCACGTCCACAAAACCCTTAATCCTTATTGCGGTCGTCCGGCTGCGAGCTTCGCCAGAGCGTGTGTTCTGACGAATAAAATATAGGGACGCAGAATGCGTCACATGTTATCGTATTACGAATGTTCACAACCTTCAGACCATAAAGCACGTTCACTAAAAGCTGCACCTGAATGATATCTTTTTCTGTAAAATAAATTACCTGCAGATAGTATTATGATGATAATATTTTAGTAAATAACTGAAAAAATCCTCTCATGTTTCGTGGCATGCTAAACTTCAAATTGAGTATTTTTTTTTTAACTAACTAGCAAGTTATTTGACTCGTCACCGATGGCTTTGCGCAGTTATAACTATGAGAAAAATGCAGAACTAATAAGTGGATCCTACTGTGGCAACACGCAGCCAATGAAAAGATGACAACTGCCTAGGTTTATAAACCATTATCAATGACACCGCGCAATTTTCCTGTTTCAAATAATTAGAGCCCTTGAGATTTTCAGAGTAAATTATTTATATAAACTTTATTTATAAAGAAAAAATCAAATTTGTGACGTGTTGTTTTGGAAAATCTCGTGAACATATTAGAAAAACGCGTAACAGTTAATGTTTTCTGTTCGAGAGTAAAATAAAAACCGCGTGGCAATACCTGTCGACACATTAGCTACAACAAAAACGGAAACAGCTCATTTTTAATCAAAATATATTAAGTATTACCTATATCTTCGCATGTAAATAAACATTTATAATCTTTTCATATGGCATAAGTTATAAATTTTATACTTTCATGTGTTATCTTTGTACGTTTGATCTTCACGTACACACGCCAACCAGGCCAGTAAAAATGTATAAAAGTAAGGCACTTGATCGGTAAGAAGTCAGCGTTTAACAGTCCAGTTTACAGGAAGTTGAATAATTTATCTGATGAAATTTGCGTGAAAAAAAATGCCAGAAGACAGATAGTATTAAACATTACATTCAGACATAATACAGGACATTAATTGAAGCACTAAGTGTTGGAAACGTGCGTTCACGTAGCAAACTCGCACAAATGCTGCAAAAAGTATGTGTGTTTCCGGAGTCGCAAAGCCCCGTCAAAACCAGTACGGCAAGACAAAACCAGTACGACACGACNAAAAAGTATGTGTGTTTCCGGAGTCGCAAAGCCCCGTCAAAACCAGTACGGCAAGACAAAACCAGTACGACACGAAAAAACCAGCACGACACGACAAAACAAGTACGACACGACATAACCCACAACCAACCGCGACACGATGGTTATATATTCAATGGGGCTGCGTGAATTTACAGCCCAACAATTAACACAAGCGAGACGAAGAGTACGATTTTTTTTTATATTTAGACGGTGCTGATTGACAAAGTTAGTTTCAAAGGNTTAACACAAGCGAGACGAAGAGTACGATTTTTTTTTATATTTAGACGGTGCTGATTGACAAAGTTAGTTTCAAAGGTGGTGGGTGGACGGGAAATTTGTAATACATGGTGGTGACAAAGATTGCAGGTGGTATAGCTAAGACATTCAAATGTAGAATTTTTATTCTTACACGAGTTCAATTCTGTAAGCTCCAGATATTTTTCTTTTAAGCTGCGTGCTTGCCAAAGTCGCACAATTTCGATTCGCAAAGTCGTACATTACGTCTGTCGTGCCGCACGACACGACGAGCGTAGAAATCATTTCAAAACCAAAAATGCTCGTCGGATGACATAATCTGTCTGGATTACGTCAGGTATATCTTGTATTTGATCGTCTGTTCTATTTGAAGTGTCGTTACGAGGCTATCGTGTTTTGCTTGTCGGGGANCAGGTATATCTTGTATTTGATCGTCTGTTCTATTTGAAGTGTCGTTACGAGGCTATCGTGTTTTGCTTGTCGGGGGAATGCGGTCCCGGCATTATAAACTTATTTAACGACCGCGACAAACACACAAAATACGGAAAGCGACGTCATCCCAGTGGAGTTAATTATGAACTAGACACTAACATTGCTTCCTGCATTTATCCCTACGGAGCGGGGTAGAAAAAAAACCATTTTTGAGGTTTCCCGCGTTAACGGGATTAGGAATTTGAATTTGTGNAACTTATTTAACGACCGCGACAAACACACAAAATACGGAAAGCGACGTCATCCCAGTGGAGTTAATTATGAACTAGACACTAACATTGCTTCCTGCATTTATCCCTACGGAGCGGGGTAGAAAAAAAACCATTTTTGAGGTTTCCCGCGTTAACGGGATTAGGAATTTGAATTTGTGGAGGGCGTCCGTATCTCGCGTATTATTGGGTAATTATTGTGCGCCCGCGAAGTCAGTAAATAACGTGAACGCGACATTGGCCTCGGAGAGGCGGCGGTATTATCGCTAAACATTAGCGCCGCTGCGGTTGCGCAGGTCTGATATCATTACCAACCCCTCGCCAATAAAAACAGATGGAAATATCGCCTGCGAGTGCTTTTTGAGCTCAGTCGGTGGGTCGGATGTTGGTATTACAGAGGCCGTGGAACAGGAACGGAAAAATAATATCACCACGTGAATACGAAACCGAAAACTTAAAACATAAAAATTTTAACTAGAACAAAATTGATATTATTTGTACACAATAATTTTAATCTGCAGTGAAAGTGAAATGACTGACTCTCACGTCTTAGTCGAACGACCGGATCGGACCTGACCAACAACTCTTGGGACGTTAAGGTAGATTTTATGTCACTGGTCTTTGAGCTCTAGCGTTTTCTACGGGCAGGCTGAAAAACTGCCGTTCCTGAAATACATTAAAAAAATATAACTCACATGAAACACATGAAATTCAAACAAGAAAAATATTATGGATGAACTAGTAAAAAAAAAAAAAGGCAACGAATTTACAAAATTGTTATTGTGTTGCGTGTTGCCCGTTTTAGTTTGCAAGACTAAATACGGCCAATGAACCAATAAGCATTCAAAATGTGTCAATAAACAATTATGCGAAGAAGACCCATCTTGCGCTCTTTCTCTTTACAAAATATATTTTTCTGGTGTTATAGATATATAACAAAAAAATTCCTAGAAAATTAAATTAAATTAAATAATTTTTAGTATTACAATATAACTACAAATTAAAGCATTATCAGTACTTCTAAAAAAACAATATTGCTCTTCNAATTTACAAAATTGTTATTGTGTTGCGTGTTGCCCGTTTTAGTTTGCAAGACTAAATACGGCCAATGAACCAATATGCATTCAAAATGTGTCAATAAACAATTATGCGAAGAAGACCCATCTTGCGCTCTTTCTCTTTACAAAATATATTTTTCTGGTGTTATAGATATATAACAAAAAAATTCCTAGAAAATTAAATTAAATGAAATAATTTTTAGTATTACAATATAACTACAAATTAAAGCATTATCAGTACTTCTAAAAAAACAATATTGCTCTTCCTGACACTATTTACCAATAATCCTTAGTACTTTAGGCTTTACGCGTTGCTTGTTAATTTACAGATTATAGGAAGCACCGCCTCTTGAAAATGAGTTTGTAAATGATTTATATTTCGTTCGTGTTATTCAGGGAACGTCCCAGTGATATGCGGAAATATATATATATGAAATTCTTATTTGTGCAGGATTAGTATAAATAAGAAAAAATTCAAATCTACATATTTAAAAAAAATTTTTATTTATACAGAATTAGTATAAAAGAATACCCCATCCTTGAATGTCTATAATATCAAAACCAAACAACCTACAACCTTGATTTACCAATCAAATGAACCGTGTAATAGTGAAGTTTGTTTACCATACATTCATAAATGTTCAATGTGACCACCACAAGCAGCCCGAACGACATCTACGCGATAATTAAACTCGTTCCACGCTCTTGTCAGTATATACGGTGTGACGGTTTGGATGGCGTTCGTAACTCTCGGTTTGAGGTGGTGAAGGGGTAGCGAGCTCGCATTCCACACGTCAATATGAAGGGGGCGGTCTGATGTTTCCTTTATGTGCCCAGAACGAGGTAGACGATGCCTTCATGTCTAAGCTGGTTTTTAGCGATGAAGCGACGTTCCATACAAATGGTAAGGTGAACCGGCACAACGTACATATATGGGGTCAAGAGCCTCCACATGAAACCACCGAACACGAGCGCGCTTCCCCCAAAGTGAACGTGTATTGCGCTGTATCCAAAGACACTGTTTTCGGCCCTTTCTTTTTTCACGAGCCCAATGTTACTGGAATTTCTTATTTGGACATACTTACACAGTGGTTGTTTCCTAAATTAGAAGAGGTGGCGGGGGACTTCATTTTCCAGCCTGATGGTGCGCCACCCCATTGGCACCTAGCTGTTTGCGGATCCCTGAACGAGACGTTGCCGCAACGCTGGATTGGTCGAGGAGCAGCTGGTGACCAGGCTCTTCATCACTGGTCCCCAAGAAGCCCGGATCTTACCCCGTGCGATTTTTTTCAATGGGGGTACATAAAGGATCAAGTGTTTCGTCCACCATTGCCAGCTAATATTGACGACCTCAAAACGAGAATTACGGACGCCATCCAAACCGTAACACCGGACATGCTGACCAGAGCGTGAAACGAGTTTAATTATCGCGTAGATGTCGTTCGGGCTGCTTGTGGTGGTCACATTGAACATTTATGAAGATATGGTAAACAAATTTCACAGTTGCACTGTTCATTTGATTGGNGGACGCCATCCAAACCGTAACACCGGACATGCTGACAAGAGTGTGAAACGAGTTTAATTATCGCGTAGATGTCGTTCGGGCTGCTTGTGGTGGTCACATTGAACATTTATGAAGATATGGTAAACAAATTTCACAGTTGCACTGTTCATTTGATTAGCCAACCAAAGTTGTAGGTTGTTTGGTTTTGATATTATATACCTTCAAATTTGGGGTATTATTTTATACTTATCATGTATAAAATTTCTCTCTAACTGCTACAGTTAACCATGAAAATGGGTATGTTCAATGTTCAGAAGGCGGAAAGTTGCCATTTACTGATACTGACATGGCAACATATCAACTTATAATCATGGAAATAAGTAAGGCGATATGCATCATTGGGTTAGGATTTTACTTAACGTCTCGTTAACAGCGGGGACATTAGAAACAAAACCACTGATTCTTAGAATCACGAAAGCGGGAAGGAAGTGGCCATAGCCTGTAAAGAGCGTGGAGTGATTTCGAAAACTATGGAAAACCGAAATAAGAATGGTGTGAATGACCAACGAAATCGGGTCCTTTCGAAGTCAGCCAACAAATCTTCCATGACCGTATGGCGTTAAAAGTTTTTTAGTACCAGAATACTTATTTAAAATATGTGTAAAATTGTTTTGTATTATTTTCAAGTTATTTATTTTTAATTTATATATTACATTATAAATATATGATGTTTTTTAATTTATTTTTATATATTTTATTTGTTATTGAATATTACAGTTAATTAAAATATGTTTATTTTATAATAAAGTATGCAAAAACATTATGTATAAATATATGTATCATATTTAAGTTATATTATATTCATTATCAAATTAATTATTTAAAATATTAAAACGCTTTACCTGCACCTGCATTTTCCTGTAGATTACCGATCTGTACACGAGTCTAAGTTGCCAGACTATCTGCTGCCATGTTTTCTCAGCTGAGTATGGCTATAAATTAACACGGAAATAGTAGGAAGGTCGTAAATCTTAAGAAAATTGACATAATGCTGTTTTTTCCTTGTATTAATGAAAAGTTTTGGAACTCATTTTCTGATACGGGAAACGCGTAAACAAGAAAATATGTAATGAATGTTAAACAGTTTATATGATGTATGATATGGAGAAGGGAGAAAGAAAATGTAACATTCATTTAATATAAATGGTAATCAAGTTATTTGGACCCTGCTATGATAAAGGATCTCGTTGTTTTCGAGTCTGTGAGCTCACAGCCGTGATAGACGAAACTCGATGTAGTAAGGCATGTGACTCGTTGGCGTACGTCATGAATACACTGGAGATCTTCACGTACGTGATCACTTTATTAATCGGATTTCTCTCCGTTGAGCCCTTTTGGTTTAGTGGTGCGGGCTTACCACTCTAATTCTCAGTGCCCTTTCGTAATCGATACGAACCACTCACCGGTGCAAGAGTACACTTAACTGCCCTGCTAAGTCCTCTCAGTATTGAGAGGCGATACTAGGGCTTGGTGCTGCGATGAAGGCCTCAGATCGAGGAAGTGTGTGTTACTACCCTTTTTCACCGAGCACTGTTTTGCATCACCTTAATTACTTTTAAGAGGCTAATTTCAGTGTTAAATAAACAATTATTGAGAAAATATATGTAAAATATTTGTGCCCACCACTTTATATACTTCAAAAGAAATCATCCGAACGTATTTCTTAAAAGTAATGGCCTCTTGTAATGAAAATAAGTAATTCTTTTTACGTCCTATGAAAAGCACAGTGTCTAAACTGGTTGCAGAAGACGTTGATTCCATTTGTTTTATACTAACTGATGCAAGGATTGCCTGGTAGTTACATATTTGTGATTTTCACATTTTCGTGAACTCAGAAATAAATTAATCTGTCCAGTTTACTTGGACTGACAATATTGAATTTAATTATTCCACATAAGGAACGAATTAATAACATATAATCGCCGGGTCTTTCACTACTATAATCCAGTCGTGGCTATCTCCACCTTTTCTGATGCGCTAATAAAGTTCTACTGTTAGTCTATTCCGCCGCATCATGCAAACAAAGTTTATCCATAGAATAGGATATTAAACAAAACTGAAATGGTGTTGCGGTTATTTTGGTGTAAGTGACCTCAGTTTACTGTATAAGTTAATTCAAACTGTTTACCTATTACACTCTATTTAATCTTAGTCAGTCAATTCATTGAATCCATTGGAAGTAGAAAATATTGTTTTAACTAAATACTACTGAACTTCGCTTGGAATTCATACCCTGAGTAATGTAACTAACTACAAAAAAATTTTTATAAACAGCTGTTAAAGCTGTATTTTAGCACAAGAATGTTTTAAAATTTTTTCAATGATTACAAAAGAGGAATTGTTTGTGTTCCATATTTATACATTTACATTAGATAAAAAACAAGTAATGATTAAATACCAAGTGATTATTTTACGCAGGCGATTCCAGTTATCGCTAAATTGAAATGTCACTTCCGCACTTTGTCATCATGAATGATGTAAATTGTTCACGTTCCCCATTATTTCGTTTTGACGCTTTTTTTTTTTAGTACGTAATGGGGAATTTTTTCAGTCGACTCCGTTCTTCGCCCAATGGCGAACGGAAGCTGCCCTACAAAATTTAAATCCGTTCATCCCTTCACCCCCCAGGTCATCTCCAGCCAACATTAAACCCGCAGTAGAATTTCACCCATGCTCGCAGGCCAACGGCTGTTTATTTATTCTTTTGCTGTGTTGTGAACTGCTGTAATTACACCGCGGGGGAAGGGGAAAAATCCAGCACTAGCTGAAATACCGGCGGAAAATATAAAGAACGTGTTATTGGATTACACTGGAAACCGCGGGGAGTAATTTCAAATTTTGCTACAAAAAAAAATGAGATCGTATCAAAATATTTGGTATCCGTTTTTGTAATTTCAGTATATTTTTGCGTAATTTTATATATACGTCTCGAATTATTGGAATTTTGACGTATCAGAATTTTCATGTTCCGCGTTTCAGAAATGAGATTCAATGATGCGTTATCCAATGTAATTACAGAGGAANGGCTGTTTATTTATTCTTTTGCTGTGTTGTGAACTGCTGTAATTACACCGCGGGGGAAGGGGAAAAATCCAGCACAAGCTGAAATACCGGCGGAAAATATAAAGAACGTGTTATTTGATTACACTGGAAACCGCGGGGAGTAATTTCAAATTTTGCTACAAAAAAAAAATGAGATCGTATCAAAATATTTGGTATCCGTTTTTGTAATTTCAGTATATTTTTGCGTAATTTTATATATACGTCTCGAATTATTGGAATTTTCACGTATCAGAATTTTCATGTTCCGCGTTTCAGAAATGAGATTCAATGATGCGTTATCCAATGTAATTACAGAGGAANACGTATCAGAATTTTCATGTTCCGCGTTTCAGAAATGAGATTCAATGATGCGTTATCCAATGTAATTACAGAGGAATAATAAGTTAAAATTAATTACACTGAAAATATATTTTTAACGTAAATTTCGAAGTCACCGAATATTCATCTCGCTCGTGTGTTCTGATGTGACCCGTGATAAGATAATTAGTGGACCTCACACCTGAACGCTAAACGTATATACAAGTTAACTTTTTGCATGTTACATAAATGCAAATACAAACCTGATTAATTCCATGCTACTCTCCCGAGCCAATTGTTTCTAGTCGGTAAACAGAACAAAATATAAAACATAGGCTATGCTTAACGTGGAATTAATAATTTTCTCTTTAATATAACCTGCATATTTATAATAGTAATTTAATGCCCATTGTTCTGACAATCGTAAAACCTTATAACTTATCGAAACATTACTCAGAATAGTATGCTTTAAATTGTGAATATTATGAAAATGGGCTGTTGGATAACACATTCCCACTTTTATTTTCATAGCCGTTCAATCACTTTGCCCACGATCGAAGATGCGTTGCACATGAAGGGTATTTATCGTCGGCACTGTACACAACAAGGAATCAGAGGCCGGTGTTTCCAATCCCTCTTCTTAGTGATAAAAACGGCTTGTTCAAGTATCTACGCCTCTCTTTTGTGATTGGTTAATGCTGACATCAGCTAGCACGCAGAACGTTGTTCGCTGGTTGCGATAAGAACGCTCGACAAAAGTACATAGCAAATCAAAAACATTAACGATAGCAACATTTGAGGTCGAAAGTTTATTCGGTACCGAAAGAGTTGATAGGGCGACATTCTATTGCCACTGTGACANATAGCAACATTTGAGGTCGAAAGTTTATTCGGTACCGAAAGAGTTGATAGGGCGACATTCTATTGCCACTGTGACGAACATGAGTGTGTATACCTGAGTATATGCACGCTTATATGTAAACATGCACACAAGCACACATGATCATCCTGAAATCGATGTACAATATCTGTAAGAGGATTACTAGACACACCTGATTTTCGTGAGAATCATTCCACGCAGGTTAGGTTTCAACATACTTCTTTCACACCTGCATCTTTATTCGGATTAGTGACAGTGTTGCTTCGTCGGGAAACAGTGTGGCGTTCGACTGGGCCAATCAGAATTAGGTTACACCGGTACTNATAGCAACATTTGAGGTCGAAAGTTTATTCGGTACCGAAAGAGTTGATAGGGCGACATTCTATTGCCACTGTGACAAACATGATTGTGTATACCTGAGTATATGCACGCTTATATGTAAACATGCACACAAGCACACATGATCATCCTGAAATCGATGAAAAATATCTGTAAGAGGATTACTAGACACACCTGATTTTCGTGAGAATCATTCCACGCAGGTTAGGTTTCAACATACTTCTTTCACACCTGCATCTTTATTCGGGTTAGTGACAGTGTTGCTTCGTCGGGAAACAGTGTGGCGTTCGACTGGGCCAATCAGAATTAGGTTACACCGGTACTGAATGTCTGTGATTCGTGGGCAGGCACCTGGGACGGGTATTAGTTAGAAATATCCAATCACGAAAATTGACCTGAATTCGTGATTTCAAATATACCCAGAGAGGAAATGTTTTTGTGAGAATCGGTCATACCTAACGATTCCTCCTGTAAAATGAGAAATGAGAAAGAAAACATAGCACGCATTTCAAATAGTTATTTAAAAATTGAAACAACTTGAGATGAAAAAAAAAAGTTTCTTCATGATAAGCGACTACTTTATTTGAAATAAAATATTGGCGATAATTTTGTATTTTGTATAGTCTCCTTTCATAAAGGAGACTATACTTTTGGCCAAAAGGTTACAAAACTGGTAGGCAAATAATCGTACACTTCCAAAACTTGTATTTTTTTTTCCTAGAACCGTTTGCTTTAGTGTGTTACATCAAAGCCTGTTAATCTTATTTTATGTTTGAAAAGTNAGACTATAGTTTTGGCCAAAAGGTTACAAAACTGGTAGGCAAATAATCGTACACTTCCAAAACTTGTATTTTTTTTCCTAGAACCGTTTGCTTTAGAGTGTTACATCAAAGCCTGTTTATCTTATTTTATGTTTGAAAATTAATATTAATTATTAGAATTTAATCTCAACTCCCTATTTTATAGACTTGTAAGATAGTAACATGGGATTAACTATTTTAATATTAGTTATCAAACTTTCACACATAATGGACCTCCTTTAAATAAATCACTGTTCAGGAATTTGCTGTTTCGTCTGGAATAATCTCTACAATAAAAGAAAAACTCTTTTCAAATCTCGATTTTCAAGGACAAGAACCTCCTTTATTAGTCAGTCTTAGTAATGCGTCATATTGTGTCTCCTTTCACATTTTGTACGTTGAGTTATCTCACAATATCTGTACCTTATTCTTAGTAATCTTGCGATGGGAAGTATGTGTGTATGTTAATGTCTATACACACGTATTCATATATACGTGCCCATTTTGGGAGTGTTCTATGATGTCTAGGCATAAATTTAAGCAACACTTATTTATTTCTGAAGGCAGTTTCTATGGTCAAAATTAAAAAAAGTTGGGCACTCAACCGATGAGGCAGGATTTTCATTTGTTTTTATTTGGAACTCATTTAACATGAAATATATTGATTATTATTAGATATGATGGTTTATCGCGGAAAAGGATGAAGGTGTGCTAGGATTCAACGTACTTTACATATGTCCGAAAGTTTTATTTTCTTATTGGCGGTCATGCATGTATGAAGCTACTATCCCATTTCACTGGGCCAATGAGTATTCTGATACTATAAGGCAGAACGTTCGTTATCGGTCTGCAAACAATTTAGCCGAGTCAAAACCTTGTTTATAGAATCATGACATAATTAACTAATTAGAGTGTTATAGAAGATATGTTTGCTCAAAAATGTTCTCGGTTTTTCCATTATCTCTAATTATTATAATTTTTAAAATTTTAAAAAGGGGCCCATTTTGATAACGAAACAGTCGTAAGAGGGACAAACCGACAGTAGATATACCTATTAGTATTAAAATGTATGTTAGTAAAATATATTCTCTTGTTACCTTTTTCTTTTTTTAAGCCTTTTGATGATATCTAACAAGTAGGCGTTTTTTGTTTATTTCTACCAATGGCGACTTTTATACTTTTTTTTAATTTCCTGTGACTATAATTTTTAATACACCGCTGTATTTTTGTGTTAGAACTGGAAGTCACGTATGTCCCTTTCAGTTGATGTACGTTCTAACAAATAATTTTTTTGGGTAGGTGTGCTTCACGTGCAAGAGATTGATTCTCTTAAAATACGGAAGAAGAAAACGTAGTCGTTTTGAACTGTGCCAGCAGTTGATGGTTGCTCATGGTATTCTTTGTCATCACCTATTCTGGCAGATGTTATAATCTTGTATTAAACGCTTCTTATAAACATCGTAATTAGCATGGAGTATTTTTAATACATGGTTTCTATTGCCGTTTTACATACTATCATTATATTTTTTTACTATTTATGAATACGAAAATATTCAAACATATGTCAAATACGAGCATAAGTTAATGATTACTAAAGGGAAACTTAAGTAATTTATATTTAGGTGCGTTTAATTTCACAGGTGATCTCATCCAACTGACTTAACAAGTTCCATGAAATATAAGAGAAAGTAGAGCGTAATTTCCACTCCTAGGTACTTGTTAATGCATTACTTCAGTTTTTGCTCCCTATGAACGCAACCCTCAGTCCTTACTGTTTTCCGTTTCTTCGTCTATCATTCTCCCATCATGTTGTAATGTTCACCTGGCAGCGCTATTTATAACAAGTTTTCATTTCTCGGTAACAACTTTTGAATTCATACAGCCGCCAGACTGTCTATAGGCACGATAGTTAATAAATATTCCGCAATAAATATATGTATATAAATAAATACAATTAAATCATTAAACAACATTTTTTAACGATATTAAAATTACTATAATACGTTAAATTTTTAATGGAGCGTAATGTTAGCCGAACATTTGAAGATACATGAAGATTGGAACAACTGCAGACTTGAATAAACTGTATTCAGGATGGTGCCTCTTCGTTATGTTGAGACCCAATAAGTTTTAATTTTTCCTTGGACCAGATTAAATCTATGTTGGTGTCCTAGCAGAACAGATCACATAACATTATTCAAGTAAAATTAGAATTTTTAAATCTTATTTGATCATAAATGCCTCTTATATACTAGTTATTAATTTTTGTAGCTGTTTACCTCATACTTTCACGTTTACCCGTAAAACCGTACGTAATTTAAATTATTTGTTTTTCTACGACTTCTGTTATTACCCTGTTAGTTCAACTGTAGAAACATATTGAAACCAATTTTTTCCCCCGTGGAGAGTGTCATTGCATTATATAAATAGCAATTATTTTCTAATAAAGTAATGCGCAGAGACGCACAAAATTCACATTATTGTTTAGTGACGAGTTAGAATGTCAACATGCGTACTTTTGCTATTAAATCACTGTTTGACACTGCTATTATAGCTTGGAACCACAAACGATCGCCTCATAATATCTTGGCCGAATCACGTAGGTAGTAGGATTATGGCGACTTTGGCGCAAGGGGATGGGGGATCGGAGTGTTGGACCTGTTCGTGCTCGGTCATTCCGGTCCCCCAGTGGCCATTTTTCTCTCAAAATCAACCATATTTCCTTAAAATCTACTAAATTTCCCTTTTCTCCCTCAAATAATTGTCGATCTCCCCATCTGCAAAAACGAACTGCAGAAATTCACTTTTTGATCCATCGGAAGGATTTGGGAAGCTCGCTTCTCGAGGACAGAGTGGTGACTTCCATATTTGTTTTATAGGCATAGGGTATGCCAAATCGGTACACAGGGTCAATGGTCTGGAGTCAGACCTAACCATCAGCCATCTTGGATCTGTCAGTCATTTTAACAGGTATGTTGAATGTTGGTGAACTTGACCCCAGTGACCTTTAACCTTGAAACCAAAAATTCTCCAAAAGATATTAAAAATGTTTTTAAAATTTCCAAAAATGTCCAAAACAATCACAACATTTATAAAAAATATATTCAAAAATGTATTTAAAAAATATTAAATCAAAATTTTTAATGTTTGGGATAAGAGGGGACAGAGAACCAGGGCCGTCCAGTCACAATTTTATGACGTCACCCGACCACCGAATTGGATCCAAGTGACCTTGAACTTGACTCCAGATGCTGTCATTGATTGACACTGAACCCAAAAATTGCCCAAATATATTAATAAAATATTCGAAAAATTTTCAAAATATGTATAACAAATTTATTTAAAAAAAATATTTAAAATGATTTTTAAAAATGTATTAAAAATATAACATATTTCCAGAAGCTCCCACCTCAGCACGACACCAGCAGACCTGAGCCTCGCCAATGCTTCTCATTGGTTAATTAGTCGGTAGGCCTCCTTCCCCTCACCAAAGCTGATTCCATCGTATGCAGACATATTTTTTTTTTCGTTTGTAATTTGTATTCATTCTCAACACCTAAATGATGCTAGTGTATTAACTGACAATTTTTATAATATTTTTTTTTTTTTTAGTTTGTCATTTGTTTACATAGCTGTAGTTTGCCTCTCCCCTATGATCGACGCACCATCTTGGATTTCACATGTTTACTTTTTCATCACATAGGTGACACTAGTGTATTAATTATCGATTTTGCCACCAGAGTAGCTGTCGTTCTCTCTCACATATGTTCGACATGCCATGTTGTTTATTTTTTTAGTTTGTCATTTGTTTACATTGCGGGAGTTTCTCTCTCACCTTCGTTGTCCTGACATATTGTTTTTTCGTTTGTGATTTATTTTCATATCTGTAGGTGGTCATCTTGCATGTAGTTTTAAAGCATATGTGGTTCTAATGTATTATTTATCAATTTAGCCACTAGGTGGCAGCCGCATTTGTTTATGCATTTAAAGTATAGGTGGTGCTGTCTGCAACCACCATATTGTATTATATTTTCTTCACCTAAGTAGTGCTAATTTCTCGACTTCGCCACCAGGCGAGCTGTTACCAACACATTTCTTTCATGCTCTCTCAAGCGATGTTAACAACCTTTTATTTATTTTTCTTAATTACCTTCCTTTAATTTTCTCTCATTCCTTCTTGATATTGTCACCAGGCCATCCTATTAGATTTTATTCAAGCTCTGTCCTTCCACCTTGATTTAGTAACCTACTGATTACTCAGTCCCCTCGAACCAACAACTTGGGTTACATTACTTTCGCAATATTTTATTATGCCATATGGCCTTGACCTTTGACCTTCGAAATCTTCCATTTAGTTAGTAATTTGTATTTACTATAAAAATTACTGTGCCGCGTTTGAGCAACATTAGTCGTGGAGAAATGTATGTAGGACCTATCTTCGTCATATACTGCACTGAAGCAGGTCTGGCCAGGCCCGACTCAGCCATCACCCTCCCCTCCCTCCAAATCTCAGGGTCAAATTTCTACCACTTCAACATGTTTTCATGCCTATTATATCCAACCTGCTTAAAATGTATTATGATTGCAATCCATTCTTAGTTTCTGTACAGTTAGTTTAAATATTATACGTTCATTACTGTATCATTGACTGTGCGCTTCAAGACGGAGAATCGGTCTACCTCATCTATAGTCTATGGCTTACACGAGGGTTCGGTGTTTTCCGCCGTCATTTAAAATTCACTCATAGAATAAACTAGTTTCAAAGGCGGTGGGCAGAAGAGAAATTCGGTACTCTAGATGCTGACAAGGAAGTTATGTAATACGCTGAAGCACGACAAGATATGAATATTGCTGTTATGAGTTAAATTTGGAATACGAAAAGTATCTTTTCCCAGTTAAGATGCAAATTTCTCACAGTAGGGAAAGTTAGTCAAACTATTTCGTTTTACTAAGTTAAAAACTGTGTTTGCGGTGCTGCACGACACGTCAGAAATATGACTCGTTTCTAATTCAAAACTGCTGGTTGTGGGACAGTTTCAATAAGAAGAACCGTATGTTTCGATGAGTGTTCGATTTTAATTGCCGTTCTTGTCTGAGCTATGTGAGTAAGGCATTAGAGGGGAAAATCGCTTGTCACTGCGCTAGTGGCTAATTATAAATTAAGTCTAACTAATCACCAGTTAACGAGTATATTAGAGGCCTTCAGTAGCAAATAACAATAGTTGCAAATTCATATATTTGAGTCAAAATTGTGTAGTTTCCCTGGCTGTGCGGTAGTTTCTGCCGAGGCCATTGCAGCGCGCGCTGATGACCGACAGCTCTAGTCCCACGCGTTCAATTCGCGGGATCTGCTGTATATGTAGCTATCCCACCCATCCCTCCCTTCACCACCCTTTCACACACACACTCTCTCACACACACACACACACACTCTCTCTCTCTCTCTCTCTCTCTCTCTCGTAAGCAGCCGTCTGCATATTGCATGCAGGTCGTGGCCCCCTTTGACGCCTGCTGTTTTACATGTTTCATCCCCTCCGGCTGTGTGTTGAAGAGGAGAGGGGGTTGAGGCCCGGCCTCTCACGGGTCGCGATATTGTTTCTGAAATTGGGAAGTATCAAGAGTGTCGGCGTTTCCAGGCTCTCCCTCTCCCTCTCTCTCTCTCTCTCTCTTTCTCGTCTGGCCTCCAGAAGAAAGGTTTCTGTCGCAAGCAGACAGCTTTGCTCGAAGGACACGGTGGGGAAGCAGACGGAGTACACGTTGTTATAATGCGAATGCCAGATGCGCGGCAACCATATTTGCAAGTCCCAGCAGTGAACGGATATTTTCCCAATATATCTGTCAGCCAGCACCGCAAGGGAGTGGTCAAGACTACTTGCTTACCACCGTGACCTTCTCTGGGGTCACCCTGGATTTTCACACGTGTCTAAAAGAGACGGACGTTGCTATTGGTTGGCTGGTTTGTCCCGCCGCTGCTTTCTACAACTCTATGTCACTGGCGCGAAAGACTTCAGATGCTCAAGTACCACCCAAATGTTTTACTCACTTCTAGCACAACTGTTTACGTAAATGACTGATTTCATTGTTTATTCCAGTTTCTCTGAACGAGTTTCAATGTTACAGAATTATATTTGCCTATACGACATAAGAGATTCTAATTAAAGAAGTGCAATGCTGGAATAGTAAATAAAAAGAAAAATCACATCCTAAGGCCCAACGACAACACTGGACTCGCATCCAAGAGAACTCATGTTAGATTCCCTGTCCGGCCATCTTTATTTCAGTTTTCCGTGGTTTTCAAAAAAATTACTCTTATACATTGAATTAGGCAAAGTAACTGTTATCAATGAAAGATTATTATGTATTTCATAAGAGCTAAGAAAATATATTTAACTTTGTGAACACCAAAACATTTATTATAGAAAAAAGTTTTGCGTTATAAATAATAACACATTTTTAAAACAACATTTGCAATTTTATAAAAATATCTCTAATATAATAACACTATACACTGCGCACCATCGCGGAAGTCATAAACGTTATTGCGGTTTGTCAATGTATCGGAGAAGACTTTTTTTTGTGTTATTGAAACTGATGAGATTCCTCTGTTTACATTGTTCTTCAGTGTATGCCTTTTGTTTGTTTCTTTATGCTAGGATGATGTACACGGGTATTGTATTTTTTCCCCATTTTATGTGCTATTAGGAGTCCAACATGAAATGTAAACTAGTTTTATTCAATATAACTTCCTGGGTTCTGATATATGCCTAACTTTTTGTGAGCAGTATATTAATTACTCAATTACTGGTTGCACGTCACTCAGTGTACCCGTTAAAACACGTACAGGTGGGAGCAGTGGAATCATTTTCAAAAGCAGATTTCAAAAGTGCTCAATCCTCCATGAACAGCATATAAATATTAATAGCCTATGGTCCGTTGGCACAGGCTATGGCCACTGTCTTGCCCGCTCTTCTCAGTTTGAGCTGTGCTGTTTCTCGAAGTTCCACCTCCAATGACCTTGCTGTCAACGAGACGCTCAGCCACATATTAAACAATGGCCTGTCTGTTAGCACTATCTGCGGACTAGCGCAGAAAAGGGAAATCAGTAAACGTTACCATAAGAGGGTGTTGTACGTAAAAATCTAGAGATTTTTCTAAGCAAATATAGAAAACCTAAGGAAACGTTATCCCAGACGATATTTTTCGCTACCTTGGTGAGCAAATAATTTTCCAACGGGATGCAGGAATGCCGAGTTATTTCTTACTATGTAAATATGCACTGCCCAGTGTGGCATAAGATCGTGCTGAAGGAATGTATCCTTCCCGTCGAAATACTTGCTCACACTATACCCACAAATCTGTTATTTAGGATCACTCTTTCTTGATTTTTCTATATTAGCTCCCAGAAATCTCTTGACTTCAGTTAACGTGTTCAGCAGTCATGTATGTACCTCGCCTTTCTCATAATCGACCTCACGCATAATATTGAAATACTGGTTTCTTGCTTTATTTGAGTGGTTTAGGGACACTTAATATTGCAATTACAACCATACATACCTCTCTGGTAATTTACACTACGCTGCAAAGAAAAAATAATCCAAATTACGAACTTTCCTCAAGTATTTACAACGTAATTTAGTGCAGCATTTTATTAAAAATATTAATATGTTCCTGTCATTTCACAGTTATAGGCTGTTAGCTGTTATTTCAGCATTTTTTAAATCAACTTCTGAAAAATTTTAATGCCCCTGTTTATATATATTTTAATGGGAACGCTAACTGGCAAGCGACCAATTAAGTTGGTAACGACGAAAGGAAAGTAGTTCTAACGTTGGGTTGAGAGTGTTAGGTAAACGTGTATGAATACTGATATTACTAATTTTGCTCTCTGTATTACCAATTCATTTAACTGCAAAAATAAGCACTTTTGTAATATATTTAACAATCTATTAATTTAACAGGTTTAGGTGGCCAACGCATGAATAAAGTGACCAGGCACTTGGCAATGCTAGTTTTACATATGGTGGAAGAATACACGATGTGCATGCAAGTATAAACTTAAGCAGGGCTTTCAAAAACTTTCATTTTTACCGAAAGCCTATACCAGATAAGGTGTTGAATCAAATTTGGCAACTACATTTGAAGGCACTTTTAAAATGTAAACGTAGTGTAATAAAAAATATTTAGTTATTTCATTGGAAACGAAGTTATGGAGCATAAATGGAAACTTCAGCATCGCGGATCCGACCGTGTCTTGTGGGAGAACCTTCCTCCGCCTACTCGATTCTTGGTTTTTCTATCTTGTTTACAATTTTTTCAAATCCCAAAGTACCCATGTACACAACTATAGTACACATCCAAAGTTTAAGACGTAAATGAAACCTTAAACTTTACATGATATTGGGAATAAATCAACAAAAGAAATAAGAAAACACTGCGGAATCATTTTATATTTCTTTAAAAACTTTACTTAAAATTAGATAGCATACGAACATTGTTATGTGTTTAAATTATATTGTTTTCACATTAATATTATGCACCTGACTTAAAAAAAATTATTCTCCTTTATACACATGCTTTAGAAGTGTCCAACTGGGCTGCAGTTTCTTGTTGTGTTTTGCTAAACTTACTCATTCCAACGATTTGCCACTTTTTGTTGGGTAATCTGGGATGTCTTTCACAAAATCTTCGATTCTACCGCAAGCCATAGGCATGCGTACGAAAGGCCCCCGAACAGTGATTAAAAATCTTCCATAATGGCGACAAGCTACCAATCGTGGTGTATACAATCTTTGAGACCATATTGAAACCAGTGGATACCTGCCAGCATGACCCAAGCCAGTCTTACGTATATGCTTACCAGAAACATGAAGCCTACAGTTCCTGCATTTATGTTTGAGTTTTATATACTAGCATAAAAATATTTTAATTTTTACTGAGTAATTGCAATTTTACAAACATTTGTAGCAGCACAGCAATTACTCATGTTACTTTACTTTTCTTAAAATCTACAAGATCCGTTTTTGTATAGACTTCAATCAATGTTGTACTATACTGACCCGTATACACGATTGCAGGCCAAATGGTGGACACTCTCCAACATAAAACCCTATTCAGCTGTTTGTGCAAAAACTAATGGTGATGTAAAGCGCAGTTCCGTGCTGAAAGAAACTTTAAGTAAGTGCAAACAACGTAAAACACTTAAACAATTGAAATATTCCTAATAAAACAATGACAACATTTTATTACAAGAAAAGTGTTAATGTTAATGTCTCATGTCTACATAGTAATCATAAACTGAAATAAGTGTTGCCACAACGCACGTTCAAAAAAATAGTGCAAATGTACTGTACGCCTGCAGAAACTCAATGACATTTATGTAGCACAGAAATTATCTTATTCGTTAACCTCAGTCCTTCCCAAGAAATGAAATTATATTCTTGCCTAGGTCTGTTTAGTACTTGCCGCACTATCTGTATTGTGAAAATTAACTTCTGTCTTGTAAGACAGAATAGTTATGTGGTTAAAAGTGTCGGTTAATGACTCTCAGGCAGTGGGCTCTAACCCCTGTGCAGATAATAGTACAGGATATGTTTTCATGAATAATAATTCCATAGAATATTTTCCCTCTTATCTCTGTTTTTATTAATCGCATTTTTTCTATAACAAAAATTATTAATTCCACTTCTCAATACTCTACGTTAAAATACAAGCCTAAAATGTGTAATAATACAAATATTTGTTTCGTATATTTTAAAAAAAAAATCGTTGTAGTTCTGCAAACGATTTTCTTGGCAACTGGATTTACAAGGATTTTTTATATAAAAGTATAATAAATATATATTTCTTTACAGTGTAACAATGTGATTCCAGTAGTACTGACCTCCACACTACCCACAAAATCAATCGTATATAGAACGCTGCGAGCATAGGAAGCATCGATAGACTATCTCGTGTCGCATGATATAGCTAACGTCAGAAACTTGGTGAATTTCGAAGTTGATTAGTTCTTACGTCGAATAATTAAATCTCTTTATATAGTCTGCACGTGGTTAAACGAGCAGTTTTTAAAATCGACCTCTGTATTAAAGTTACTCGTCGTAACGGTTTATATTTTAAAGCTAAGCACCAACTGAAAATGCTCGTGATAAAGTTGGCAGTTGCAGATTTCAGACAGACTGCCGCGCAATTCAAGCGGCATCCGTGCGGAAGGCTTTGCGTCAGAGAGCGCCGCGGTTATAGCGGTGCGTGGTGCAGGGAAATGCGTCCGATGTCGGGACAGCGTCGGGGTCAAGGCACAGAAGAATAATGCCCTTGNGGCTGGTTCGTGCCACGTCCGCACAAAGACACGGTCCGAGAGCTACTACCCGACCAAGTCAAGTGAGTAGCACGAGAGGGACAGCACTGGTGCTATAGTCCATTCCCAAGATTACTTGCAAACCGAGCTTAACCGACTCCATACAATTACACGAAAGGGACAACGAGCCGCATTTGCGCGCAGACACTTGATAATATTTTGAATGAGAACTACTTCATTCTTCTAGGCAGTACCAACACGCCTTTTCTCTCCTTATTTTTATTCAAATAAATTATACATGAAATGCTGTAATTTATGAATAAAATTAATGTAAATGTTCAGTATAAGCAAAAACAATGTACTCATATGTTACCAGAAGTATAAAACGCGTGTGATACGAGGCATATTTAGGAAACAGCAGAACACGCCACACACCGGGTGAATTTTCAAAGGTTTGATTCAATAAGTGCGAAGGAACCCGTGGCTAGAGTATAGTCTAGCTGTTGAGAGGAGAAGAACTGAGAGTGCGGGAACTTCTTTACCGTCATATGTAAGCGCGAGCGTGCGTGCGCCTCAGGAAGCATTGCAACGACAGTGGAGAATAGCATAGACAAGCTTCACTTGTATTCTGTTTGTCCAGAATTTTAAACGGTGGCTATAGCATTTCAATCCAGCAATCTGCTCAGAAAAGATGCAGCATTATCGTTATGGTTTAAAATACTNAAACGGTGGCTATAGCATTTCAATCCAGCAATCTGCTCAGAAAAGATGCAGCATTATCGTTATGGTTTAAAATACTGCATTTCACAAGTACACATATCGTAAACAGATATTTTTACTGAGTTTTAATACTTTTTAACAATCACATTTATGCTTCAATAACCAAATTTATAAGCTGGCAACAAATATGACTTTAATTNTTTTAATACTTTTTAACAATCACATTTATGCTTCAATAACCAAATTTATAAGCTGGCAACAAATATGACTTTAATTTCTTTCCAGGAAAAAAGTATTCAATAGTTTTTTTTATGCAACAGACACAGCTGCTTTCAATGAGACCTATGACAACTAGAGAGTCCCCTTAAATCAATTCTACAGACACCAGCACACACGGAAGCATTGACATGACAGAGTGAATAAGTTACTACTGTGTCACAATTTATAATCACAAGACAGGCCATGGCGGTGTAGTGGTCAGACTACTCGCCTCCCACCAAGGCGAATCGGTTTATAATCCCGGCGGGGTAGCACCCGGATTTTTTGCATGTGGGAATCGTGTCGGAAGATTCCGCTGGTCGGCGTGTTTTTTTTTTGGGTATCTCCCGTTTACCCTGCCCCTCACGTTCCAACGCTGCTCCATACTCTCCTCACTTCACTATGACCTGGTCTCAAAACCTCGATGTTAAGAGCCGCCCATATGTATCCACTCCACTCCAACTACGACGCCTGGCCCCCGCGGCCGAGCACGCTGTATCTAACCCTGGAGTAGGAAGGGGTAAGTCAGAGAATAGGGGGAGGTAGATAACGATGTGACCTTGTGTAGGTCACGTATTTCCCGGATGCACACCTAACTTGGTCGGGTAATAGCGTAGTTGTAGTTGGAGGCGCAGGCCTCGCCGCGGTGCCGGGCAACTCTAGTAAAGATGATGCGTGTGATGGCGGCGATGATTATTTCCCGCGTGCAGGAAGGACCGGCGTGGCACCCTGCATTATTGATGGCCGGCAGGCCGCTAGGTTGTTCGCGGTAATTATTCAGCGGTGGCGCTAATGGCGGTCGCTTTGCGCCCTCGTGCGCGGGCACTAGGCGCTACGATGCCCCCTCCCCTTTAACCAACCCTCTTAGTGTGACGGCTTCACCTCCACGCTATGCTGGCTTTGTGTAGTTAAATGTCGGACCCCAAGTATTAACAATTTTATATTTCTACCTAACATTGTTCAACTCGTACGCATTGTATGTGATAGCATTTTCCTCGATTAAAAACCTTTTACACTTTATATTTTTTGAATGCTTTGATATCCAATACAAAATCTTCTGTTTTGCTGTAGCTGTAATGCCAAATACTAACTAAGTTTTACAGATGAAACATTTACAAAGGAGACTAATCCCATCGGCTACCGCGTGACATGTATGTAGTCACGAAATAACAAGTAATATATATGAAAAAAATTGTAGAGTATAAAAAAATTATTGCATATTTAAAAAAAAAATTTAATATATGAACTGTTATTTAGTTTTTACATGTGTAAAGCAGTAGACTAGGGCATTAGTTCATGTTGTAAATTTATTCATCTGTACAACGGCTGCAACAAAACAGAAGAATTTTGTATTTTACATCAAATTATTTAAAAAAAAATTTAAGTGTAAAAAAATTTTTATTCTAGGAGAATGTTATCACATGTGAGCTGAACAATGTTTGTTACAATTATAGTATAATTAATTTTTTTGGGTCCAACACCTTTAAGAGCAAATCAGCTCGGCTATCATAGATATATGCTGTTCACGGTAAACTTAGCACTTCCGAAAGCCCTGCTCAAGATCTGCAGGTATATATAGTCTATTCGCGCTTTCTTCACACACTTTGAATCAAACCTTTTAAAAATCACCCATTGTATGACGTGTTTGGTTTTATGTCCTAATTACGTTATTTATGACAAGCATTTTATACATACGTTAACATAAAAGTACACCAAAGTATTTTATTTTGATTAAATTAAAATTGTATTTATTATTAAAATGCAAATATAATTTTTCTTTTATAATTCATATAAATTTAACAGTGAGAAAATAGCTGTGTTGGTAATGACTAGTAATAAATAGATCTTATGCAATATATTGTTACACTGAGTGCGGACGAATGCGGTGTGTTTTCCCTTTGGTGTAATTTTATAGACTTTGTTAAATTAATTCTACTCATGTTAAGAACAAAACGATTTTCCTTATGGAAGAGTTTGGAATAGGGAAAATTTCCTCCACTAGATGCACAATGTTTCAAAGAGGTCACTTATGATTAAAATTTTAAGCTACGTGAATAAAAAAAGAGAAATGCTTTACATAGATAAGTAGTTATTTCATATTTGATTTATTATTGTTGGAATTACTATGTTTTTAACATATAAAAAAGAAAATTCAGGTATGCATGCAACACTAGCGCTTATCTAGTGGATAAAAATGCAATTTGCCAAACTAACAGCATTGAGCTTCACAACCTGAGTAGAATAAACTTTAACTTGATTAAACTTTTTTTGCATGAGGCGGAAGAACAACCTGGAAGCAGAACTTACGCAGGGCGTCAGAAGAGTTGGAAATAAAAGTGAATGGAGTATATGCNTTTTTTTTGGCTCTTCAGTGTATGTGGGTTGTTGTGCCTGAGAACGTTTGACAGCTCAGCTAATTAGGGGTTTTTATCGAAAATTTTGTAACCTGCTGTAACATGTAAAATTAACCCTTTACTCTCCTATGTCGACCCTGATCCATCATATTTTGACGCACGGGAAAATATCTGCTTGTAACCACACAGGAGTACGATAGTACGTTCCAAAACATCCACAGAGTAAAGCAACACAACTCTGGCTACAGGAAATCTAGTTTAGCAGATTGCAATAAGAAGTTTGTGCTTTTTTACAAGGTTCAACTTAGAAGTTCAAAGGATTAACATTGTCACAGATTGTCTCGTTTTTTTGTGTTGATCGAAAGAAATTCTGGAATTGTTAGTGACATAAACGTGGTAATTAGATAATCGTATTTAAATATGAGTAAAACGGTGCCGTATTGAACTAAATTAATTCACTGTCCACAAAATTTAAAATGATTGTATTAATATGTCGTTAATGCACAAGGCAACCTCTTCTAAGAATATTCAAAATTTACTGGGACGATGGCTGTCAGTGAATCTGTTACAGTGAGTCTGTTAAAATATGTGAAGTTTCAGAGCAGGGATATAATTTTCCAAAAGTTGATTTCAAACGTACCAATTAACCGTATACCAGCTATACAACTTTCAATGTAGTACGGCCACAAGACGAAAGTTATNTGATTTCAAACGTACCAATTAACCGTATACCAGCTATACAACTTTCAATGTAGTACGGCCACAAGACGAAAGTTATTTTCTAGAGAGCGTTTTTAAGGTCACTATTTTTCAACATTCACCCTAAAAGGAGATGAAAGTTTTTCAAATATTTCCTTTCTGCCACTATTTTGTTNCATTTTCTAGAGAGCGTTTTTGAGGTCACTATTTTTCAACATTCACCCTAAAAGGAGATGAAAGTTTTTCAAATATTTCCTTTCTGCCACTATTTTGTTTACAATGTCAGTAAAAAAATTTATATAAAATCTAAATAATAATATAAATTACCCACGATAAACCATGATTTAAACACAGTCCAGTATAAGATGATGTGTTTTTTATTATTTAAAATATATGGTTAAGGCCGTATTCTATTCGAAAGTCTGTATATAATTTTTGTAGTAATCGCCTTAACTCACCTTTGCTTTATTTTTTATTTTTAGTTGTCTATGTATTACTTTGATAGTGCTATATCACAATAAAATAGTATAAATCCGCGTGGTTTCAACTTCGATCAGAATAAACGATGTCGATTAAAAAAATTATTCATAGAGAAAATGATACATTCTTCATNCGTGGTTTCAACTTCGATCAGAATAAACGATGTCGATTAAAAAAATTATTCATAGAGAAAATGATACATTCTTCATAGCGATTAACTTCCCATTTAAGGGGAACATTATCCCGCCATATTATATTCTTGGTTTTTCTCGATTGTTTATATTTTNGCGATTAACTTCCCATTTAAGGGGAACATTATCCCGCCATATTATATTCTTGGTTTTTCTCGATTGTTTATATTTTTAAAAAGAAAATTCCGAAAGTTCCCATATACCAAACTATAATCTACTCGCGGTTTCCTCACACTTTTTGAATCAAACCTTTAAAAAATCACCCATGACGTGTTCGGTTGTTTACTAAATAAGGCATCTACCACAAGTGTTTTACACTTAACAAGAAGTAACTAATTTGTTATTAAATTTATATTTTTCTAACTTTTATCAATAAAATGTAGTGTTTTTTTTANTTAACAAGAAGTAACTAATTTGTTATTAAATTTATATTTTTCTAACTTTTATCAATAAAATGTAGTGTTTTTTTTATAATTTAAATTAATTAAAAATAGGGACAAAATACGTACGTTGGTAATGCCTGGTAGTAAATAATTCTAGTTCAAAATATTATTAAACTGAATGCGCAGTGATGNAAAATACGTACGTTGGTAATGCCTGGTAGTAAATAATTCTAGTTCAAAATATTATTAAACTGAATGCGCAGTGATGCGGTGCGTTGTACATTTGGTGTCATTTTCTAGACGTACCTAGTTAAGCTGTGTTTGCATGAGGCGGAGGAATATCCTGAAAGCAGAACTTACGCAGGGCTTCAGAAAAGTTGGAAGTAATCGCGAATGGACTACACTGCAATACTGACAAAACAATGGAACCACGAACTCATAATTACGTCAGAGTAATTATTCTGCCAAAATTTGCAAAATCAATTTTGTGGCCTAAGTATGAGCTCGTAGTTTCGTAGTCATGTCTGTGCTGATGTGTGAGGTCGATAACTAGTTGCGTATAGCGCTACTTCGGAACTTTCTTTTAAAAAATAGACAAGCTAGAAAAACCAATACTCTGATATAGCAATGGAAGGTTCTCCTTAATGGTTTCTAATGATAGCCTAAAAAATACATAAAAATATTATTTCGTTATCTTATTCGTTGTTAAATATTGTTGTGGCAGTTTCGTTGCCGCTGCAGAACTGTTTTTTATTGATTCTAAACAAAAACTTTTTGTATCAATACAAAATACCTGGGAATACACACAAAATCTATTGTAGCAAAACGTTTATTTTCTGTCTTTTCGTCTGTACACGAATTCCTCAATTCCTCACCAAAAAATTAGAAAATGGATAGGCATGCTATTTTTAGCTATTTTCTTGCTAACGAAGCAACTGGTTTTATAAATNACCAAAAAATTAGAAAATGGATAGGCATGCTATTTTTAGCTATTTTCTTGCTAACGAAGCAACTGGTTTTATAAACTTTTTTATACCTTTACAGACAAAATAATAATAGTAATATTTTTAATTCCTCGGCAACAAGACTTATAACAATTTTAATCTAGTGGGTGCAAAATAGTATTAAATAAATTTGACAGAATAGCTAAGCACGCTCGACTATTCTCGCAAAATCATTACTTGTTATTCAACAGTTTCAAATGCCCAAACGCGTGAACTTTTGATGCGACTGCGTAGTGGGTACAATCAATTTGCACAGAATTAAAGCTATTACTTTTGTCGACACTTTTATTCGGGCTTCATAAGCAAACAGCTAAAATTATAGAGGAAGTAACGCAACTTATGTCACAGACGAGGGGGAGATTCGCTGAATAACTCACACACATTCTGTCCTCAGGCGATTCGTTACAAAGTTAGCCCTTTGAAAGTGCCGCACAAATGAATCGGGTGAACATCAAATTTGTGTTGTGTTCTATTATTAACTGATTAGTACAGCCTATCTCTAGTCTGATAATGTACTTCTCATAATACGCGTGTTACTTTGCATACTTGCACGTGCATCACCTTATTTGTGCGGTTTGTGGTATCATTTTGAGCTCCAACTGGCAGTGCAGTTATGTGTCATTCTTCATGCGCAGTGTGTTTTGTACAGCTCAACGCTTCTGCAGCATTGCGTCCGTTGCTACAGCAGCCAGTGTATAAAACGCAGTACTTCCGACAGTCACTGGTTGCCTTACTGCTAGGCTTTTATTCTCTCCATGTGAACTTCAAATTCGAAGGTGTACCTCTTTAAATGAATCGCGTGAGGACGAAATGTCTGTCAGCTGTTCTTTTGGTGAATCCCCTTCTAACATCTGTGACGTACGTCACTGTTTGTGTAGTTTTTTTAAATATTATTTCTTTGGAATTTACATGAAGATAAAGTGTGGTTGGCTCCACAAAATCAATAACATCAAAAAGTAAGTTAAAAAGAAACACTGTAACATTAAAATGTTGTTGTTTAATAAAGAAAAATCATTTAAGGAACGCAACATAGTCAGAGTTGTTAAAAATATAGGAGAACTATTTGTATTATGCTTGCAAACTAACACTGATGTTTTCGCGATTCTCAGAAAAATATGAAAATTTTGGAAAATGTAGTGTAAAAAGGAAATATAGTATCCAGTGTCAAATTTAATAATCATGTTCTGTTCTTTTCCCACTGAAAGATTTTTTAATTTCAACCGAATCGAAGCTCAGTAATTATATGTGTAGTGTATTAAATTTATGATCTGCTTACATTCATCTGTAATATTTACAAAAGAGAAATATGGTATTAAAATAGTATGCGATACAATTTTTTAAATAATACTTTAATATCTGCAGACATATTTAATGTTAGTATAGTTAGATATGTTTAAGCTTATTCAAAAGAGTTTACCAAATATTTATATTTTTATCTACAGTAAGTGAAAATGGGTTTTATGTTAGTCACATTAATTAAATAAAGAGCTTTACTAGTCCTTTCACTTTTACAAGAAAAGGGAATAAAATGCAATTTGTAAAAACAAAGGAAAGCCAGCTAAAATCTTCTATAAAATGAAGTCGGGTTTGACCCACTTTGTTTTGATAATAAAGTTATTGCCTTCATGTATGTGTTTTGTTATTACGTTAATTAAAGTCCTCGGTTTAGAACTAAAAGTAACCTACGGAAAGGAATAAGTGCTTTGTTGAAGAACGTTTTATTCAAAAACATCACATCCACCTGTAACTAAGAATATTAAGCCTGATCTCCTAAACTCATATGTATATGTAGCAGAATACTTAAAAATTCGGCAATAATATGAATTCGGCTTTATTCAGATTGTTCAAATTCACTATGCGTCCGTTAATACCCTTTCTCGAATCCAAATAAAGTTTGTCTTAGTTGGCCGATTCGTACCATACCGACTCTCAAGTGATTTTCAAGGTGTTGACCAAACTGTAACATTTATTTTTCTCTGATAAATCTGAAAATAAAACACTAGCAAAATTTTGTGTTGCTAAATTTCGTTTGAATTTTAACAGCGCAAATGTATTTAGCTTGACCAATGTGTAAACATTTTATATATTACAATGTTAAGTTCTAGCATAAACAGTGCCAGTTAGAAACAGTAAAACTTATTCGAAACAAAAGTCAATGTAGCAATTAAGCATGTCTCCCTGTAACATTAGATTGTTAGCTAAAACTACATTATAATGAGGTGCTCTGCAAATAAATGACTAGAATAAATAATTTAAAACCCTACGGAAATTATTTATTTCTATTGTAATCGTAATCACCACAAAACTTCTTGGTTTTACCGATAATTAAAAATATATTTAAACACACACGTTCGCAATTTTATTAACTTTCTGATGTACCGACAGTTTAATTGAAAGACAAGACAACATTTCAATATATGACTCCAGCATTTTCCAGCATTCCAGTATCAAAGATAACTAACTTGTTGGTAAAATATTAGCGTTTCTATGACCTAGCAATTCAGTTTGTAGAGTACCAGGAGTCCAAAAAAATATGTCTTTCAAATGAATATTTTCTTTGAACTGCATTTTGGTCTTATTCGAAAGATTCAATCGATTAAACTCTATGTTTATTTTCCGAAACTAATCCAGTGTTGTTCATCAATTACTTTTAAGAAAGTATTTATTTGTTTAACTTGCTATTTGTACACTTGTTTTCTCAATGCACGGTTTTAAGAAGTAAAATAACTTTCCATTCACGCATTGAAAAAAAATTTGCAACGATATTCCTTGTCAAAAATGCTTTCAGTGAAAACGAAATAATTTTTCAGTAACCACACAAATGATTTTGTACCCACCGGAAAAAATGGTTGGGTAATTTCTTACAAAGCATTTTGTACCTGTATTGATTTTTTATTTTAGCATTTTGTATTTGATATTAAATTTAATTTTAGACAACATGTTATAATAA
Organism: Clitarchus hookeri; assembly: GCA_002778355.1. Lineage (NCBI taxonomy): Eukaryota > Metazoa > Arthropoda > Insecta > Phasmatodea > Phasmatidae > Clitarchus > Clitarchus hookeri. Next base: position 218,533 of record NQII01004135.1, read on the forward strand.
AAATAGTCAAGTACTGTATACAATTACTCACCTATTATATTTTTTTACTCGCCTGTTTGTACAATCACGCTAGGATGAGTCCATATTCCCTTGTACTGGATGCTCGCTCTAGAACGCCGATTGTTCTCCGAGAGATGATCAAGCATGGTCTGGTAAACTACCTGAATCAGCATCCTTTCGACCGTCAGGAATCCTTCCCGGAACATAAAATGTCTCCGACTGGCGATGAAACCGCCGAACACATGAACCAGACAGCCGCACAGTGAGCCATTGTGCTGCAAATCATCCCGTCCGCAGACAATCGATGAATCGATGGTAAAGGCCGGGCGATACACGCCAGTTGGCCGCAGATCAGACTCGAGGTTCCATCGCGTGGTGTGCTATTTCTGTTATCCGAGAGCAAGTGATGTTTTTCACGAGCAGATAAGTAGCAGAAATGGCAGTTGCTCTCTGTATAATGACACGAGCGACAAGCAACAGAAACTAACATGTCGGGAAAAAATAAATACTTTTATTAGGAAATTCGCGTTAGAGTCCATTCACGGTTACTTCCAATTTTTCTGAATTCCTGCTAAAGTTCTACTTCCAGGATATTCCTCCACCTCATGCAAACAAAGCTTAATCAAGTCTAAAAATTACACCAAAGGGACTGCGCACAACATTCGTGCGCACTCAGTGTAATAATACTTTGCATAAGAACTATTTATTACTAGGCATTACCAACACACATATTTTCTCGTTGTTTTTATTCCTATTAATGATAGATGAAGTATTATACTTCAAATGTTAAATATAAATGAAGTATAAATTTAGACATAAATTCCTCAGTTTTGTGTCAACAAAAGTATAAAATACTTGTGACACATGATATATTTAGGAAATAACCAAACACGTCATACATGGGATGATATTTTTAATGATAGATTCAAAAAGTATGAAGAAACCGCCAATAGACTATAACGATTATTTCCCTTGTGTAGTTTACGTGTATCAAATCCAGGCGATTTAGAATACCTTACTTTCGAGTATAAATGTGACCTCGTTAATTTTCATTACTAAGCGCATATCCCTGTACAATTCTTGCAGTATAATTTCTCGTCACCAATCTGGGTAA
>NQII01004136.1:0-17863 GCA_002778355.1 Clitarchus hookeri
GCGGGTCATATACATACAAAACTATTCTAGGGACCTCCATTGAACCTACCTTCAGACTCTCCTCCAATCAAATAATAGGGTCACCACTGAAAGTGCCATGGGTACACGCAGAGTGATGAGAATACTGCACGCCATTTGAGAGCCTTGCGCTTAGGGTCCATGGCGCACTTTATGCGCGTGGCAGTGTTGCCCGTATCCACTGGTGATCAGACATTTTTTAGGGAGCAATATTAATAAAAACTACGACCGCCGCGGGCCGCACTTGCGACACTTGACTTAATAATATTTCTGAACTAAAAGTAGGTAGGTAATTCGATGGCATTTAAAATTCAGAGTGTCGTGTATCGCCTTGCAAGTCGTTTGTTTATTCGTTCGATACGGTGATGGCGGGCGGAGGTAGTACATCAAAAATATGTTCAAAAGTCTCCTGACTAAAAAAAATATGAAAAATATCGTCTAGTTTCATCAGTGACTTTAACTTTTAATATATTCGTATTATGTTTAGCTTTTTTATTTTTGTAACAGACATCGCAAAATTAAAAATTTGGTAACTTGTATCTACTGAAGCCGGCGAGCGCGGGTCACAAAGAATGGGCCCGCAGGCCGCAGCTTCATAACCCAGCGCTATCCCTCCCGTGGTTCTCGACCTCAAACGCGGAAAATTGTTCCAGGTAGACGGCAACCTTATCTGTAGGTGTCGACACATGGGATCAGCACGCAGTCTGGCGAGTCGTGATGCGCGTCGGTCTGCCTACCTTCAGGCACTTGTGCAACATTAGGATGGAACTGATAGTTACTGACATTTTCCGCCAGGTTATTACTCATAAAAAATAGCATGGAATGACATGTACACACAACCTATAGCCTTAGTCTATTCCTGAAAGGTATAACCACCCTTAGAAGTGTAGCTGAAGCAGGATTGTGGAGTTAGTAGCAAAGCCGGAATGAAATATTTATTTCTGTGTGTCTAGACAGTGCTTCATTGAACAACGAAGTGTAAGACAAAAATATGAAATGCTAATATCAGACACTTTTCACAAAAAGGAGGGTAGTTAGAATAACATTTTCGCCTTTAAAAATATAATCCTACGCCATTTTAGGGTTGCTATCTGTGGTAAATGGTAAACAAAAAGGTTGCCTGGTATTTTTACTCTATATGCCACTACTTTCGAGAAATGAACGCGTTATTATCTAACACCACAAACGCGGTAATTCACTTTCCATTAATTTCTCGAAAACGATGGCGTTTATTTAAAAACCCAGGGTGACCATGTTGTTTGCCATGCAACTACTCAAAAATATCAATATATATATTTGTAAATGCACCTATGGGAATAAGAGTCAGTTATGTTGAAGTTTACACACGACTGGTTCGCGCTTCCTTCCTCGCGTGATCTTTGCCTACTTGGAGGCTGTCAATGTGGGGCGAAGGATAAATATACCTCTAAGAGCGAGACCGGCCAGATAATGCAATATGGCATCACCTCTAGTAACAGGGAGTTGGGCTGGCGTACAGACCTTACATCACACAGCCTGTAGCTATCATTGTGAGTCGATGAAATTATATTTCCTTTCAAACTGAACTGACCATAGTAAGATTCATTACAGTCGTTCAACCTCGTTACATAAACATCTGGTAAGTATATAATCTGAAATAACAACATTAACATGCAAATTTTGGCTGCGCAGGAGAGTTACAAAAAAGAAGCTCACTACAAGCGGGTTTTATGGAGCCTTCTTTTCCTATGTTGCCTGGAAGTTTTTAATTATATAACCGTTTAATTTTTCAGTCTAATGTACCGGCAAAGGGCTGCGTTATAATCACATATCACCGCAATTTACCATTTATAAGTTCCATACGTTACTTGCGAATTCACATGCAGTATATACACACGCGAACTGATTTGTCCTGGTAACGAAGACTGTGCTGAATATGTTTTATAAACATTATATATATATATACTCATAAGCATTTAGTTTGAAATAAATGTTTTATAATGAATTCGAAACATTAATTTTGTTTGGAAACTACATTAATTGAAATATGACAGGCATTTTTTTTTGTGTATGTAACGTGATTTGATAATTAACTCATACTCATTACATTGCACGTTTATAAACAATATTGGTAATTATTCTAGTAATTATATTAGTTTGAACTTTATTCTTGTGACCTAAAATCATATAATTTTAATTGGAGGCAAAATAATGACGTAAACGAGACGTCCACACTCAAATGTTGCTAAGTAAAGCTACATAATGTAGTAGCTGTGATACGGTGTAGCACCAAAGTCCACTGGATGAGACAGGGCGGTCAGTAAGGTAACTTGGAAAGCCGCCGTATTTGCAGGTAATAATACGTTTCGTGACATTTCAACACGCCTCTCTCTTACATCGCGTTTAATGTATCACGTTTCTCCTTAGCCTACGTTCTGATAGAGTCGACGCCTGTTGTGAATTGTTACAACATGCCCACTCACTGTAGTACGTTTAACGATAATGTCCCAATAGGAACCATGTAGTTACACTGTAAAGTTGATTACACGTGCGAGGTATCGGTGCACTTGTGTAGGACTATGTCCTCTGATTGACCAACTAATTCCAACCCATTTGGAAAGTGGCCACACATTGTATGCTACGACCTTCAAACGATTTGTGTGAACGGTAATATTAATTACTGACATATTGCGGATAATTGCAAATAACGAAGGAAACGTATTTCGTCTAACGTATTTCATTATGTAGACCATGCATAGGTCTATATCTGATCAGTGCGTATTGACAATAAATATCTTTGCAGGCACCAGTGTTNCATTATGTAGACCATGCATAGGTCTATATCTGATCAGTGCGTATTGACAATAAATATCTTTGCAGGCACCAGTGTCACATTGAGTGTGATGACTGTCGCAGACCTGTTCAAAAACACAGAGAGGATGATTGCAGAAGCACAATATGTCAACTAAGTTACGTTCAACGAGTTCAATCATTATCACCATTATCATTATCTTAAACTGCTTCCCGCCTGTGGTAAGGTCAATTTTGTACTGCCACCTGGAATTACACTGCTCGTCANCACCATTATCATTATCTTAAACTGCTTCCCGCCTGTGGTAAGGTCAATTTTGTACTGCCACCTGGAATTACACTGCTCGTCACCTGCGCTTTCTCACGACATTCCTTCTTCACTGCTATCCAAGGTGAATCACATCGCCCTGAATAGACAAATTATAAATTTTTTAAGGACCTTAAAGTAGCGGACGTCAATGATCGAAAACATAAATTGTTGTTGCTGTGTTTCTTTATTTTACCCCCTATACATTTAAGACTGCCTACAAACGTATCCTTAAAATGGATTCCCAACATTTTCTACAATGAGTACCACATGGTATTATTATGATCATTAGGTGTACCACCGAAGTAATGGAGTGTGGTGTGTTTTAAGGTTTTCTGAGTGAAGAAATGTTGCTTTGGTAATTAAATATAATAAAATAATTTCAAAATTTTTGGACTGATGCAAAATGTAAGTCTACCCACCACACCTTCATCTCACTCCGTCACCAAGAATTAGGAAGGGAGATAAAAAAGTTAATTATTTATGAATTATAATTTACGACATACAGTGTATTATTGTATTTCAATGTTTAAAAAGGTGTAATGATGAGAAATAAAATAAGTAAGTATAAATCTCTGCATGTATCGTCATGGCCCTGATTGTTTTGAAGTAATTTTCTATATATATTCCAAAAAAAAATAATATTTTTCGTGAAATTTATACCTTTTTTAACATGGTCGCGTACCACAAGAATTTCCTTAGTGTACCACCGCTTGGTAACTTTGTCCTAGGGGGAGACAGAATCGTGGAATAAGTGCGATAATATGTTATGGTTCCTTCGGGAACATAGACCAAGAAGGTGGAGTGTGGAGAGGACCAATGACCGGTCAGCCGGCATGGAGAGACCGCCACCCATATGCATATATGTATATATATGATACAATAACTAATAGTTATTATGTTTGGAAAAATGATAAAATATTTTACATTCTTGTGTATATATATATGTGATAAGTTATTATTATGTATGTCTAAAAACGTATTAAAATAATATATTATTTACAAGTATGTATAGGCGAGAGTATGTGTGTGTTTTTAAATTTTGTGAATTATATATATATATATATATATATATCAATATATATATATCAGATACAATAATTAATAGTTATTATGTTTGGAAACATTAAAAAATATTTTACATTCTTGTGTATATATATATATTTGATAAGTAATTATATATGTCTAAAAACTTATTAAAATAATATATTATTTACAATTATGTATAGGTGAGAGTGTTTGTGTGTTTTTCAACTATGTGATATTCCTTCTCATGCAAATGTGTATGTGAGTTTTCTCAGAATGCTCGCAAATTTTTTACATTTAAACTCTTTAGCAGGGGACCGCTTATGAGCAAACGCTAGGCTCCTTACTAAACCAGCGCCAGAAATGTTTCGTGAATTAGATGGACCGTTCGCGACATGTTTCGTGAAGTTTTTTGAGGGGACCAGTTCATATAACAGTGAATAATTCGCGAAAAGTTTCGGAAGTGCTTCGCAAACGGCAAACATGACTTTGGGCATCGAGGATGTCGTTAAGTGTGCCCAGTTCAAGCGCGAACAGATGGTGCAGCATCGTCGGTCATGGGAATGCTCGTGAGCGCGCGGGGCCGATAGTGTGTTGTCCAGAATCTGGTCGTCAGGCTTGATACTTTGCCAGGCGGTAGCCTAGCAAACAGCACCGCTAATGTGCAATATGACAAAAGTATAACAGTGGAGACCTCCATCTGAAAATATTTGGTATTATAAACTTTTCTGAGATAACGAATATTATTCTAAATTATTTTAAACATCCGCGATCATAAACCAGGATTAGTACTCATGATAGTGAATGCAAAGTAACTTGCNTCTAAATTATTTTAAACATCCGCGATCATAAACCAGGATTAGTACTCATGATAGTGAATGCAAAGTAACTTACTTAAATAACATCTAATGTGCTGGAATGTATTTATGAAAGCTTACGATTTACTCTGATGAATATGAAATCAATACAAACACAATCATCGTCTATTCGCTGATGGTGACGATGCTGCGACAAAGTATATTACTTCGACTACAACGCACGGTGACATGGCAAGAGTGGGCTTTTGAAAAATCTCTCTCGAGTGGCATTTGTCTGTGATAAATGAACCAGGCCAATCACTCGAAGAAACAACACCTGCTGACATTGCTACCTACTCCTGCTAATATGCTTCTAATTGTATTCACAGAAGACGAGAGGACTACAAACTATGCAAGTGACGATCAGCGTGACATACAGTCGGCGCGTGCGAAATATACACTAGGCCAAACTGGCATGTGAAGAAGATGAACTTCATAAGAATAATGTAGCACCAGTAGCTGGAAAAGCCAATGTTGCCAACGAGATTCTCTTGCATAGAAAAGTAAAGCATTTAAAGAGAAGCGCCGGGGAAAATTGAGCGACGGTGTGATTTTGTTGCACGATTACGCAACACCTCACACGGCCCGCCAAACGGCCGAACTGCTGCAGCGATTCAAGTGGGAGGTATGGCAGCATCCTCTATACAGTCCAGACTTAGCGCCATGCGATTTTCATGTTTTCGGTAAGCTGAAAAAGGATCTCGGTGGACGACGATTCCGAAACGATGAGGAGGTGAAAGCAGCTGTCTCCGGGTGGTTACATAGCGCTGGAGGAGATGTCTACGCATCCGGAATCGAAAAGTTGGTTGATCGTTCCGAGAAATGTTTACAGTCTCTTGGGGACTATGTGGAAAAGTGAACTTACATTGTATGTTGTCATAGCCGTGTTGCCTATATATATATAAGTGGTTTCATACATGGCCATAACGAGGAAGTGTAACATATTTTTTGATTTGTCCGCGTAATACCTGTGCTAAAAAATAGATAATGGTGATTATAATGTAAGCTGTGTTTCTAGTGAAGTAGATGATGCCTGTGCTGAAAATTGAAGGGTGATAAAGACGATAATGAAGTCAGTGTTGGCGATAAAAGACATTGGGNAGATGATGCCTGTGCTGAAAATTGAAGGGTGATAAAGACGATAATGAAGTCAGTGTTGGCGATAAAAGACATTGGGGATTTTCTCGATGCCCTCACACTTTTCCTCACCGGCTTTGTTGGGAGAAAAGGTGCGAAGAAGGCAGAACATTACAAAAACAGTAAAACAGTATCTACAAATTTCCCAAAGACCCAATTAACTTATTAGTAAATTCAGATTTGTGATCGCTTCACAACAAGGTGGAGATTTCTTGCACATTAAGGATATATCTTCAATAATTAGTGCAATTTTTGTGAGCAAGTGCAGTAAAATGGTTATGATACAATGGGAATTATTGTGTATTTCTGCAGACATTTTAAGTTGACTGAGTTCTTTTTGATGTTTGTTTAATGTGTTCAGAATGTTTTGAGGAATTAATATTTCGAGGAACGAAATTTTGAGGTCAGATATTCGATGTCTGGTTTTTGAGGNTTCAGAATGTTTTGAGGAATTAATATTTCGAGGAACGAAATTTTGAGGTCAGATATTCGATGTCTGGTTTTTGAGGTTTTATATTTGATGTCTAATTTTCGTGGTATAATTTGAGTGTTAATATTTGAGGTCTTATTTTTGAGGAATGTTTTCGATTAACGTTTTTAAGGAAAATTTTCGAGGAATGTTATTGAGGAATGTTACGATGCCTATTATAAAGGAAATTTTAAGGAATGTTTAAGGAAGAATTTATTGAGTACTTTTTGAAGTTTGGTTGGTCTTGTTGGTTGGATGTGCTCGATTGGCCGATGTTGATTGTCAAGTGTTGTGTTATGTCCTGTTTGTCAGCTAATCAGATTGCTTAGAATGGGTGTTTGGTTTGGTCAGCTGGTGTGGGCAGCCTGCATGACAGGTTGGTCTTGTTAGTTGGTTTGGATAGTTGATGTGTAAGTGGTCAGTCTGGCCAGTTGGTATCGTTTGAATTATTGGCACTGCCATTTTGTATGTTCAGCATTGTCGATTGCTCAATGTGCTGCATACAGGATATTAATAAAGACTTTAAGTATACATGCACAGACAGTGGACGGCATAAGACTCATTAGTGCACTCACCAAATACAAATTTTGAGAGAGTAGATGAATGAATGGCTTTTATATATGTATAGATGGAAGACAGACGACAAACCGTCGGATAGACTATGGATCGATGATGGATTAATAGGTTGAAATACTTAAATACTGATTGAAAGGTCGAAAGTTTGATATAGTGATCAAATGGCGTATTGATAGCCAAGAAGACCTCAGATGAAAAGACCGTCTACCACCCGAGCCTGCCTCATACATTGCAATTCAAGGGCCTAACTCTAATGGTTTGCAAATGGCATTGCCGACAATGTAGAGAGTCCAGCTGGAGTCCGCGATAGTACCATGAACGGTGAAGTGAGGACGCTATTCGCTAGCACGCGAATAAGGCGTACACCTCTCTTGATTTCTACACTGCGGTAGATCGCTGGTCAATGAGCTACTTGAAAATTCAGCGAACACATTTACTTCGGTGGAGAAATATGTGTGAAATTACGAGCACACATGATAATATCACACAAACTGTGATGGAAGCATTGCTTACAAGCAGTAACTTGCCAAATTGTATGTAAAACGATCACAAGAGAGAGAGTGAGAGAGCGATATGTGACCTCACGCATCAGACGAGGAACTGTGCCATGGCACGACATTGACCATATTAATTCTCGAGTTTTCGAGTTTGAAGAATATATGGGGTAGCAGTCGTGAAAACAAAATATGACGGTCACTGCCAATAATAATATTTTCCCCTGAATTTTTTTAAATTTTTTACGAATTGTGATTTTTATCGATTTTCAGCATCAAGGTAAACACAGTAAAGGTCAAGATCATTGATATCNATTTTTTACGAATTGTGATTTTTATCGATTTTCAGCATCAAGGTAAACACAGTAAAGGTCAAGATCATTGATATCGAAAATAGCTGTCGGGTTCAATATTATAGTTCTTCCAATGATTAAAAAAATATTTTTATGAATGTTGAAAATGATTTCCTATTTTTCAGGTTAAAGGTGGTGAAGGTCAATAGTCTCAGATATACAAGATGGCTGCCGGGATCCATAATGTATATAAAATTGCGGTCGGAATCCATAGTGTAAACAATTATGGTCACTATACCCGCTGCCCCTTCTGGTTCGCTGGGCTTGACTCGGAGACTTTAGTCCACCTTGTTGTTTAAAGATTTTTTGACTCGCAACGAAGAGCCTCGAATGCCCTTTGCTGATGTAGGAACTTTTGACTTACAATCGAATTACTCTTTTTGATTTAAGTGCTGTGCAGAAAATCTTCACCTTTATTTGGAAAATGGTAACATTTTTTTGGGGAATTGGTAAATTTTCGTGTAAAACAGGAAATTCAGAAGTATAATTGGGATTTTTGGACCAAAATGCCCGTCCACTGGCATGTCTCTGATCCTCTACACACTCCAACTTCATGACCCATGGTTCTGAAAGAACCAAATCATACTACATTTGTTTTTACTGGACCTGGCTTTACCTTACATTATTCCTGAACCTTTCCAGCCGTGAGATACAATGTTGTCTCAGAAACAAGAAAAACCAAATTGGTTTAACGTTTTTAATATTAATTTTTACGTTTCTAGAAAACTGTTGGTTCTGCGGCGTTTTCATCGGGTTTCTCTTTTTCTCTCTACAGGCCCTGGAACCACGTGTGTACATATTTTTATTTAGCTAGTTATATACGAACATACAGTGAAGTATGCGCTGTAGTGATTTGGCAACATCTGCCCTAAACAAAAGGGATCTATGCTTCAAAGTGTATCATCCCCAGATCACGCAAGCTACAAGCGCCATATTGAAAAGGCGCGTTCTCCATGTTCCACTTGTTCTATTGTTACTCGTTTATTTTCCTATTTAGCTACACTTATTTTGCCGCACCCTACATCATACATTTTGCCCTACAAAACATTCTTGAATTTAAATTTTCACAAATTTATTATAAACAATGCTGAGATTTAAAAAAAAAATTATTTAAAAATTTGTAATTTTGAGATCAACATTTTCAAATATTTAAACCTTTCGCCTTCTTTCACCCATACTTTATCCTTTTTAACATATTTCCGTAAAATAACTGATATATCTAAATTTTAAAAACGCTTCACATTAAATTTTCTATGCGCCTTCCCTCAGTCACAACGATTCTTTTCGTTAATTATTTATATTTTTCGTCATATATTTCAATTAAATTGAATCTGCGTCATACCTGAACTGTTTCAGCTAATGCCTTCCCGGTTTGCTAGAGTTCTATTTCCCTTGGCAACTTACATTCCCATGCCGGATAAATCTCATTAGCTTTGAGACAATCCCCTTTCAGTAAATTCCTATTATCTATCACAAGATCTTTTGCTACTACAAAACATGTTAAGTTAAAATTTTATAATTACCATTAACCCCCTTAAAATTATTCCACTTATATTTCGTTCAGATTTTTAACACTCGTGAAAACATGCCTACATGAAACTGCACTTATATGAGATTGGAAAATAGTTGTACAACTGTGTTGCTGGTATAATTTACTAAAGAGAGCAACTTTTGCCGATTAAGTAATTGGCGGAAGCGTGTAATTTCGACGTTGAAGCCTTGTTAAGGACGACTGTGAACTTACTGGTTGGAAGTAGGCCACCTAACTCTACTGTAAACATGTGGCCTGCTTTCTGCAACACAGTCACATTACAACATTCTGTATAATTGCAGGGTTTTGCATGTTTCTTTACCCTCGGTTGCCGAGTTCGATTTACCACAGTTGCTGGAGGATGTTCAATTTTATGTACAGGTTGTTCACGGTAAACTGAGCACTTTTAAAAGTCCTGTTTAAGATCTTCTTGTATGAACATTGTGTATTCTTACACCATGTGTACAAATAAAACTGTCATCGGTTTGATGACTTAATACATACGNCTTGTATGAACATTGTGTATTCTTACACCATGTGTACAAATAAAACTGTCATCGGTTTGATGACTTAATACATACGTCGGTCAACTGAAATCGTTAAGTCACTAGAAAAATAAATACTTCACAAATTTGCTAATGTTTAATACTTGGATATGAAACAACTAAGCCTCCATCGTAATAACTATACTACTGGTGCGCAGTTAGAGTGGCCTTTAAAATGTTTCAATTATTTATTTATTTTTTTGTTTACCCACGTAGAGTTCAGCCATTGGCCTGTTTTCAATATATACGTGTAAAATATACACCACGTTATTACACCGGCATTGGGGAAAAAATATGTAATAAAAATTCTGAAATAATATAATATGAACTAATGTTATTAACCTAAGGATATTATAAATATATGTAACATAAACACCTCATAATAAAATAAGCATTAAAAAAATAATATAAATTACTAAGTTAATTTAAACGAATGTACATAATCTACTAGTATGACACAATCATTTCCAAATTATCTAACTCTTTTAGTGCAAATTCGCAGAGGACGTGAGTTCCTTACGGGAAGGTTTTATTTCTGGCGGCTAGTTTTTCCTCAATTTTCTTGCCTAGTGCGTCAATAACATTTTATTAAAAGGAATACTGTTGACGGGGACACTTAATTTGGTTTTGTGGCGAGTGAAAGGTCCGTGGTTAGGCGTTGGCTCTATTAACTTCTTATAGAGGTATTTGGTTGCTTGTTCTGAACAATTGTATCGACTTGTCTGGCCAGTTGGAGCAGTCTTCTGTTTTCCACGGCTAACCAGCCAGAGCGCTGCAAGTGTTCTCTTATATGATGCCTGCTCTTCAGATTGTAGGTGTAATGGCAGGGGCTGAGACATATTTCAATTGATTGATTTTAAAAGTATTCAATTAACAATGGACAGCCTGAAACCACACAGTCATTGGTTATTCATGACAGTGTCCTAGAATGTGTTCGCGGAGATGTGTGATCGTCTCTGGAGACAGCATTTCCTGACCTTTGGATTAGTCGATATTCCTCCTACAGCCTACCCAGCGCGTCCTCCTGACATAATATCCCTCAACCTTTTTTTTTTTTTTTTTTATCATTTTGGAGCATGTTATGTAGTCCAATCATGGTTACTTCCAACTTTTCTGAAGCCGTGCTGAAGTTGTACTTTCGTGCTACACCGCCGCCTCATGCAAGCAAAGTTTAACTAATTCGAGAAAACTTTATAAAAAGGACCATACACTACATTTGTTGCGCACACAGTTTAGCAATATTTTGCATGGGAACTATTTATAACATGGCATTGCCAACCTTAACACACCTACATTATTTCTGTTTTAATAATATCGATACCATGATCTTCTAAATAAATACACTAATTGTAAAATAATACTAAATAAAACATATATCAAGGGAGGATATAATAATTTGTAATTGGGCGGAACAGAATAATTTTTATGTTCTGAAAGTACGTGACAAGCTACTTTTAAGTGAGCCACTGGAGGCCAGCAGGCGGGTTGTTAAGTGGCAAACAACTGATCTACAAGTGGACAATAGCTGAGCTACATGTGGACAATAGCTGGGATACAAGTGTACATAGGCTGAGCTACAAGTGGACGATAGCTGGGCTACAAGTGGACAATAGCTAGGCTACAAGTGGACAATAGCTGATCTACAAGTGGGCAATAGCTGGGCTACAAGTGGACGATAGCTGGGCTACAAGTGGACGATAGCTGAGCTACAAGTGTACAATAGCTGAGCTACAAGTGTGCAATAGCTGAGCTACAAGTGTACAATAGCTGGACTACAAGTGGACAACAGCTGAAATACAAGTGTACAATAGCTGGGCTACAAGTGGACGATAGCTGAGCTACAAGTGGACGATAGCTGATTTACAAGTGGACAATAGCTGAGATACAAATGTACAATAGCTGGGCTACAAGTGGGCAATAGCTGGGCTACAAGTGTACAATAGCTGGGCTACAAGTGTTCAATAGCTGAGATACAAGTGGACGATAGCTGATCTACAAGTGTACAATAGCTGAGGTACAAGTGCACAATAGCTGGGCTACAAGTGGACAAAAGCTGAGATACAAGTGTACAATAGCTGGGCTACAAGGGGACGATAGCTGGGCTACAAGTGGACAATAGCTGAGCTACAAGTGGACGATAACTGGGCTACAAGTGGACAATAGCTGGGCTACAAGTGGACAATAGCTGATCTACAAGTGGGCAATAGCTGGGCTACAAGTGGACGATAGCTGGGCTACAAGTGGACAATAGCTGAGCTACAAGTGGACGAAAGCTGGGCTACAAGTGGACAATTGCTGGGCTAAAAGTGGACAATAGCTGATCTACAAGTGGGCAATAGCTGGGCTACAAGTGGACGATAGCTGGGCTACAAGTGGACGATAGCTGAGCTACAAGTGGACGATACCTTAGCTACAAGTGTACAATAGCTGGGCTACAAGTGGGCAATAGCTGAGATACAAGTGTACAATAGCTGAGCTACAAGTGCACAATAGCTGATCTACAAGTGGGCAATAGCTGGGCTACAAGTGAACGATAGCTGGGCTACAAGTGGACAATAGCTGGGATACAAGTGTACAATAGCTGTGCTACAAGTGGACGATAGCTGGGCTACAAGTGGACAATAGCTGGGTTACAAGTGGGCAATAGCTGGGCTACAAGTAAACGATAGCTGGGCTACAAGTGGACGATAGCTGTACTACAAGTAGAGGATATCTGGGCTACAAGTGGACGATAGCTGGGCAACAAGTGGACAATAGCTGGGCTACAAGTGGACAATAGCTGATCTACAAGTGGACAATAGCTGGGATACAAGTGGACGATAGCTGGTCTACAAGTGTACAATAGCTGGGCTACAAGTGGACAATAACTGATCTACAAGTGGACAATAGCTGGGATACAAGTCTACAATAGCTGTGCTACAAGTGGACGATAGCTGGGCTACAAGTGGACGATAGCTGGGCTACAAGTTGACAATAACTGAGCTACAAGTGGACGATAGCTGGGCTACAAGTGGACGATAGCTGGGCAACCAGTGGGCAATAGCTGGGCTACAAGTGGACAATAGCTGATCCACAAGTGGAAAATAGCTGGGCTACAAGTGGACGATATCTGGGCTATAAGTGGACAATAGCTGGGCTACAAGTGGACAATAACTGATCTACAAGTGGACAATAGCTAGGAAACAAGTGTATAATAGCTGAGCTACAAGTGGACGATAGCTGGGCTACAAGTGGACGATAGCTGGGCTACATGTGGACAATAACTTAGCTTCAAGTGGACGATAGCTGGGCTACAAGTGGACAATAGCTGGGCTACAAGTGGACGATAGCTGGGCTACAAGTGGACGATAGCTGAGCTGGAAGTGTACAATAGCTGAGCTACATTTGGACGATAGCTAATCTACAAGTGGACGATAGCTGATCTACAAGTGGACAATAGCTGAGATACAAGTGTACAATAGCTGGGCTACAAGTGGACGATAGCTGGGCTACAAGTGAACAATAGCTGGGCTACAAGTGGACAATAGCCGATCTACAAGTGGACAATAGCTGGGATACAAGTGTACAATAGCCGAGCTACAAGTGGACGATAGCTGGGCTACAAGTGGACAATAGCTGGGCTACAAGTGGACAATAGCTGATCTACAAGTGGACGATAGCTGGGCTACAAGTGGACGATAGCTGGGCTACAAGTGGACGATAGCTGACCTACAAGTGTATAATAGCTGAGCAACAAGTGTGCAATAGCTGAGATACAATTGTACAATAGCTGGGCTACAAGTGGACAATAGCTGAGATACAAGTGTACAATAGCTGGGCTACAAGTGGACGATAGCTAAGCTACAAGTGGACGATAGCTGAGCTACAAGTGTACTATAGCTGAGCTAAAAGTGGACAATATCTGATCTACAATTTGACAATAGCTGGGCTACAAGTGTACAATTGCTGGTATACAAGTGTACAATTGCTGGGCTACAAGTGGGCAATAGTTATGCTACAAGTGTACAATAGCTGGGCTACAAGTGTACAATAGCTGAGATACAAGTGGACGATAGCGGATCTACAAGTGTAGAATAGCTGAGATACAAGTGTACAATAGCTGGGCTACAAGTGGACAATAGCTGAGATACAAGTGTACAATAGCTGGGCTACAAGTGGACGATAGCTGGGCTACAAGTGGACGATAGCTGAGCTACAAGTGTACAATAGCTGGGCTACAAGTGGACGATAGCTGATCTACAAGTGTATAATAGCTGAGATACATGTGTACAATAGCTGGGCTACAAGTGTAAAATAGCTGGGCTACAAGTGGGCAATAGCTGAGATACAAGTGTACAATAGCTGAGCTACAAGTGGGCAATAGTTGGGCTACAAGTGGACGATAGCTGAGCTACAAGTGGATGTTAGCTGATCTACAAGTGGACAATAGCTGATCTACAAGTGGACAATAGCTGGGATACAAGTGTACAATAGCTGAGCTGCAAGTGGACGATAGCTGAGCTACAAGTGTACAATAGCTGATTTACAAGTGGACAATAGCTGGGCTACAAGTGGAGGATATCTGGGCTGCAATTGGACAATAGCTGGGCTACAAGTGGGCAATAGCTGGGCTACAAGTGGACAATAGTTGGGCTACAAGTGGACGATAGCTGGGCTACAAGTGCACAATAGCTGGGCTACAAGTGGACGATATCTGGGCTACAAGTGGACAATAGCTGGGCTTCAAGTGCACAATAGCTGATCTACAAGTGGGCAATAGCTGGGCTACAAGTGGACGATAGCTGAGCTACAAGTGGACGATAGTTGATCTACAAGTGTACAATAGCTGAGCTACAAGTGCACAATAGCTGATTTACAAGTGGGCAATAGCTGTGCTAAAAGTAGACGATAGCTGAGCTACAGGTGTACAATATCTGAGCTANAAAGTGGACGATAGCTGAGCTACATGTGTACAATAGCTGAGCTACAAGTGTACTATAGCTAATCTACAAGTGGACAATAGCTGGGATACAAGTGGACGATAGCTGGGCCACAAGTGGACGATAGCTGAGCTACAAGTTTACAATAGCTGATTTACAAGTGGACAATAGCTGGGCTACAAGTGGAGGATAGCTGGGCTGCATGTGGACAATAGCTGGGCTACAAGTGGGCAATAGCTGGGCTACAAGTGGACGATAGCTGGGCTACAAGTGGACGATAGCTGGGCTACAAGTGGACAATAGGTGGGCTACAAGTGGATTACCAACAGTTGGCTGACAACAGTTGGTTAACATATAGCATACCGGAGGCAGTGAGCCAGTGAGCCACTGCAGCCACGCATGGCTCACTGATGATTCCGGCATGCTTGGAGTACAGTTGAATACGCAGAATCAAGTCTCATGTGGGCAGATTGTACTTTGCTGCATGGAAGATATCTGAACAGTGGACCAGATGAGGCCNGAATCAAGTCTCATGTGGGCAGATTGTACTTTGCTGCATGGAAGATATCTGAACAGTGGACCAGATGAGGCCAACTGCACACAATAGTTGTACCAAGGTGTGTGCACGGTTGTTAACAACATGATTGCTAAGGATAAATATACAATAATCACAGCTTCAGCATATTATTTTCAATTTACCATTCTAAAAATGGCAGAAATCACCAATGGTTAATAAAAAAACAAATACAGTGACCAAAAATAATGTTGTAAAATCGATCACCTGAAAAACAAAACATTATAATGTTGACACTTAGGTAATAATTATAACAACCTTTACTACCGTAATGCCATACACTATTAAGCCACTTGGTGTAATACCTAATTGATTTATTGTTTAGAAGTTTGACNCTTTACTACCGTAATGCCATACACTATTAAGCCACTTGGTGTAATACCTAATTGATTTATTGTTTAGAAGTTTGACTAGGTAAATGGGACACCAAGTGCATTTAACCTAGTAACTAATTCTAGTAATAATTGATTTATTACTTAAATATGTAATTTCCAGAAGTAGACAATAATCTTATAAATGTAAAGGGTATAAAACTGCAGTTTCAATATAGCTATTTTAATTAAACAAATCAAATGTGTATACAAAAACAATTGAATCACTGATTAAATATTAAATTCATGATTGCGATATTCATAAAAAATTAAATCATNTGTGTATACAAAAACAATTGAATCACTGATTAAATATTAAATTCATGATTGCGATATTCATAAAAAATTAAATCATGATGGTGAAATGCTTATGGCCCTGGAAGAATTGAAAACTCTAGAGTGCACCCACTACAAGCTATATAAATTATATTTGCAATATAAATGCGTATTTTCTTTTATTTGGCCAATAATTAACAAAAAAAATTAATACATGACATAAATATTTCCATTATATTTTAACAAGTAGCTGGAGAATAGTCAGAATTTGGTGGACTGGTACGAAAGTAGTACCGGAATGTTGAGGAGATTAATAGTTAAAATAACACTTCGAATGAAACTTCAAATTATACATGGAATAAAACTTGGTCCAAAACCATCTTTTAAAAGTTCGTGTGAACGTTCGTCCAATACTTCGAATAATATTTCGTCCAAAACTTTAACACTCTGGAAAACANTTTTAAAAGTTCGTGTGAACGTTCGTCCAATACTTCGAATAATATTTCGTCCAAAACTTTAACACTCTGGAAAACAGCAACAAAAAAAATCCGGAAAATTAATTACTTCTTTCAGAGTCAATAAAACATGGCACATACTAGTGGAGAAATACTGATGCTTTACTCACACATATCGGAGGGGAGGGATGAAACTGTGTAGACTGATGGAAGATAAATCACAATATCTTACATTATTTCTACTAACTCTGCACTTTTCTACATGATGCTTCAAAAACTAAATAAACTGCAGGAGAAATCATCCGACTGCAGCAACCTCCCCGAACACGGGAGCACATGATGAACACGTTATGTCGCGACCACATCTGTGCAGAGTCCCGCAAATAACGGTTGGTGGCAGCGGAAAGATACGAAATTGCGCGCTGCACGTGGGTACAAAGGTGACAACATTTAATTCTGAAGCCATTCCTAGAGAGCACTAGGGGTACTGAAAACTTCCTACCACTATACACAACTGTTCCACAGTCATAATTACATGCGTAACACATCTGGCAAGTAGCGTGGACAAGGTGCAGCGAAAGGTATCCCACATCTTCAGGAATGCGAGCATAGCAGCTAACATTCTGTTGCAAGTTGAGTAATCTACAGCAAGCAGCCGGCTTCCCGCCAGGCTTGGCAGCGAAGTTAACTCTGTAATAACTCCCAGTACATGTATACATGAGTGAAATAAAATTTCGGAAATAACACAACTGTCTTAAAATTGGAATAAATCACCCTAGGCTTAAACTTCACCAAAATAATGATACAATTACTTAGACAAAAAAAATGAAAGTATATGAAATTAGGTAAAATCTGGGAAATATTTTAGNAGCATAGCAGCTAACATTCTGTTGCAAGTTGAGTAATTTACAGCAAGCAGCCGTCTTCCCGCCAGGCTTGGCAGCGAAGTTAACTCTGTAATAACTCCCAGTACATGTATATATGAGTGAAATAAAATTTAGGAAATAACACAACTGTCTTAAAATTGGAATAAATCACCCTAGGCTTAAACTTCACGAAAATAATGATACAATTAATTAGACAAAAAAAAATTAAAGTATATGAAATTAGGTAAAATCTGGGAAATATTTTAGCACAAAATTTTAGGAAATTTTACAATGTCACA
>NQII01004136.1:17899-203426 GCA_002778355.1 Clitarchus hookeri
AATCAATGTGTTTAATCAGTTGAACACAATATATAAACAAAGATTAAGGAAAGAAGAATTCCTTGGTCACACAAAAATTAATACTCAAATAACCTTCTGAAAAGTAGAGAAAAAATCTTGGGTTTTGAATCAAATGATGATCTTGGAGTTTAGTTAGATTGCTGATTTGTGAAGATGAGCACTGTGAGGGAATCTCCGAAGAGTTGACAGGAATGATAACCGGACGGGACTGCTACCCAGTCTAGTGGCAGAACCACTGTCCATCCAGTAAATAAGTCAGAGGAAACACTAGGTCTTTTGATGGCCTTGGGTTCTTGAGTCTGGATGACATGCATTAAACCAAAATGTGACTTAAAAGTTATGAGTGCTCGAAAACAGACAACACTTCTTGCTCCAAATCAGCATTACCAGCAACGTAGACACTGAAAAAGTCTAGTTTCATTGGAGGGTGATCAGCCTGCTACTAGAACTCAAGTCAGCCACGACAGACTTTGCTCCATGCTACCGCAAAAAAATATCCGAGACACACATTTTGACAAAACTCCAAAGTAAAGGAGAAAGAACTGTGCTAGCAATAAAATTTTAATATGAATATTAAAGTCCCTCAACCATATAATATTCCAAATTTACTTCACTAAATAACCTACTATTTAAGAATAATGAGTACTGAGATCTCCCATTATGACTCTTAGTTTAAAATTGCCTGAGAGGGAAAATCATGGATAGGTCGTCCAAAAGGGAGTATCTAAATGCTTCTGGCCCTCCACGGTGTTGGTCATGTGGCCACCATCCACAGTGGAGCAGAGTGGTCGAATATAAACCCAATTTTGCTCTTAAAACAAAATTCATCTGCCACCCAAAATGAATTAGCATGACCGAGCTCCGAAAATAAAGACACTCAAACTAGCACACAAAGAAACAAAACTAGTTGTCGCCTGGAAGTCAACAAACTCCCAAAAAGCAAATTTATGCAAAACAAAGTTGCCAAGAGTTACACTAATTTTAATGTCAGTGAGTGTATCTGAATAAAAATCACAATGAATAAAGTGTACACAAGTGTACCTACATATGTACTAACTAAAATAAAATCAAAAGAAATATGATGAAAATTCAAACAATTCGATGAAATGCTCTGAATCAACTTAGTTCAGAGTTATATGATTTCCCCTGCAGCACATTATTTAATTTTTGAAGTGGCATGTATAATAGTGCAGAGTTAGTAGTAATAATGTTGGATATTTAATTTTTGTGATTTAACTTCAATCATTTTACGCAGTTTCATCCCTTCCCTTCGACATTTTTGAGTAAAGTATCAGTCTTTCTCCACTATTACGTGCCATGTTTTATTTAAAGATTTAGCCAAATATAATATAAATGTTATGCTGATAGCATCATTTAGAACCATTGTATACATAAATTATTTTCAGGCAATTTTTATGAGATTGTCAAGTTTAAGAAAAAAAAAGTTTTTATGCCATATCTCGGAGATCAATAAATATATTTCCACCAAAATTTTCACGCAAGTAGCGTTATCGGAGGCCACGTAAACTTGTGTGTTTTCAGTGGCTCAGACACTTATTTACAAAATGATGGCTATGTAAATATTTCAGGTTAGTGAACCTGAATGTTTTGAATGATAATCATTCAAAACATTTGAATGATTATATCCGAAGTTGATGGTCCAAATCCTACCTCCGTGATGCAGTTGGTTACAATTTATTTTTATTTTAAGAGTTTTTCTGAATTCGAATCCCGGCTAAGTAACTCGTGCATTATATTTACCTTGGTACTCTTTCACATGTTTCTGGTTTCATTTATATTGATGTTGCGTTCAATGAGACGTCAACGCCTAACTACCATCTAAGCTTTTATGAACTTCAATAAAATTTATTAGAGCCCATGCAGAGGAAAATAGGCTCATTAATTATTAGTAACTTCTTATTTTTAATTCGATTCTCTTATGAACGGAGGAAGAATTTTAATTTTTCTTGCACATAATCAGGCAGTTTTACTGAAAATATTTATTAACTTAGGGTTTTTAAAGCATGTAAAATAAACTGAAACCTATTTACGTTCACTAGGTAATTTGCAAGTGTTCTTTATCTGTGTAGTAGATAAGAGAAACTGTGTTAAAACTGACCTACTTGTTATCAGAAAAGCCTAAGGGGCTGTTGTATTTGAAAATATATCTACATATTATTTTATCCAACTATATTTATGTGTAGAATGTTCTATATAACATTATGATAGGTAAATATATAAGGTATTTATCGTCGTCGGCAGCGACCATTAGACGGGGGACATGTAGTTCACACAAGCAGGAACGGGGAAGGAATCAGCCATGGACTGCAGTAAGCGACCATACCAACAATCGCTTAGAGTAATTTCGTAAGTGGAAAACTGAAATCAGTTATGCCGGACCGGGAATACAACCATGACAGTCGCGAACACCGCTCCAGTAAGACCTTGCTGCACCACTTGGATCTGTGTAACTGCCGCGTTCCGATATTCACTCGCTTTATTGGCCATTAATTACAGTAACGTCCGCTACTGTTCCGTTACTGCTCACGAGTACTGGTGGCACTGAGAATGGTTTTAACTGACGCCTCGTGCGAGGCTACTGTTCCGTTACTGCTCACGAGTACTGGCGGCGCTGAGAATGGTTTTAACTGACGCCTCGTGCGAGGCTACTGTTCCGTTACTGTTCACGAGTACTGGTGGCACTGAGAATGGTTTTAACTGACGCCTCGTGCAAGGCTACAAACATTACTGAGAATACAGACATTTACTAGAGCTATGGATATAGTGTTGTTTAAGCAGAAGACAAGATGTTGGCGGGGGATTGAAATGAACCAAGATCTCAGCATTATTTTAGAAGAGGGTGTTAATGGCTGTCATACCGGAAGCCTTAAATTAATTTTCATGTTCTTTGAATGCGAGTAACAGAGAACATATTAAAGACAACCTGATTAGACTGTGTGTGTTTGACATTATTAGGACAAAGTTGTGTGTGTGCGAACGCGCTTAGAAATTCTGATGTTGTCAGTTGTGTTTGTAGTGACGAGTGGCAGCACTGCAGTAGTGCAAGAAATGGCGGAGGTAACAAGGTTTTCTTTCGAGTAATGTAAGTGGATTTTAAAGTGTTATTGAAAGCGTGAGAACATGATTAAGGTGCAGAGACGATGGAGGGTAGATGTCGATACTGCAACCTATCCACTTGTAACAACTACACGATTACGTGACAAGTATGGGTGTGACAGAACTGTGTGTGAGGTGAAGGGAGTATAGTGCGGCAGGAAAAGTACCACAATGGGCGAAGGAAGTATGGTGGCTTTGTTGCACACATTCACATGTTCCCTCAGGACGTTGATATGCATACGACAAACTGCGCGTAAGTCACATTCAGTAAATCAGTGTCCATCGCATTTTAAATCCAGTAAAGTGGAAGTCCTACATTCCCACGCTACTTCCCACTATTAGTGATGACTTACATAGTTGTGTCGAGTTTTGTGAGAGGGTTGGGATCAATTATAAAGACAAACAGCGGGATTTTTAATGAGGGTATTGTTTAGTCTAACGAAGCAATTTTTGAACTGAATGCATCATCAACCACCAAAACTCTGTAGACGGTTTGATGAAAATCCTCACATTGTGGTAGAGAAAGTCTTTAATATTCTTGGGATAACAGTGTTGTGCGTTATGTCGACCAGNCTCAGGACGTTGATATGCATACGACAAACTGCGCGTAAGTCACATTCAGTAAATCAGTGTCCATCGCATTTTAAAGCCAGTAAAGTGGAAGTCCTACATTCCCACGCTACTTCCCACTATTAATGATGACCTACATAGTTGTGTCGAGTTTTGTGAGTAGGTTGGGAACATTTATAAAGACAAACAGCGGTATTTTTAATGAGGGTATTGTTTGGTCTAACGAAGCAATTTTTGAACTGAACGCATCATCTACCTCCAAAACTCTGTAGACGGTTTAATGAAAATCCTCACATTGTGGTAGAGAAAGTCTTTAATATTCTTGGGATAACAGTGTTGTGCGTTATGTCGACCAGAGGACTTGTGGAGTCGTTCTTCTTTAATGGAACATTGGCTGCTAAAAGTTACCGCATCAAATTGCATGGAAACATTGTGACAGCTGCTCGCCAACTCTGCCCAGTTGGCGATTGCTTTTGCAGCAGAACAGTTCACCGACATATTACCATAGAGAGGCATGTTCTCTCCTACATGAAACATTTTCTAGGAGGTGGATATGCCAANGCCCAGTTGGCGATTGCTTTTGCAGCAGAACGGTTCACCGACATATTACCATAGAGAGGCATGTTCTCTCCTACATGAAACATTTTCTAGGAGGTGGATATGCCAACGAGAATGTGTTGAGTATCCATCCAGGTCTCCAGAATTAGATTTCTATCTTTGGGTAACTCTGAACCCACACTTCCAAATTTGTTGTTACAAGCTGAAATACAAGCAGTAGCATCCGATTGTCTTAAANGACGAGAAAGTGTTGAGTATCCGTCCAGGTCTCCAGAATTAGATTTCTATCTGTGGGTAACTCTGAACCCACACTTCCAAATTTGTTGTTACAAGCTGAAATACAAGCAGTAGCATCCGATTGTCTTAAATACTTTTTATGTTCTTATTCCCGTTCAAAGAACTTAAACATTAATTTTGGACACCACTTATTATTGTACCGCAGATGGTAGTGCCCTTAAATACAACATTGATTATATGAAATAACCGTAAAAAGTTAACTTCAAAGCGGAAATTATCTGGTCAAGAAATTTTAATTTTCTTCAGTCGCCCAACTATTAGAATACGTTTTAAGCCTTTTTTCCACTCTTTGTCACCCTTAATTACTTTAAAATCTGACAACCAATTTGACCTTATTGGGTCCACATAACGTATTTATTATATACATCGGTTTTTTTTATAGTTTTTGATCACGCCGGGTACATATTATCTAAATGGCGGCAGTTTTAAAATTTGGGGCATTATGTTATAACTCGGTAATAATGTAACCAATTTCAAACTAATGTGGTATATAAACGGTGCATGATATACACATTGAATTTATAATTAGATAATATTTTTATGTGACATTTTGAAAAAATTAATCGTTATTATTATATTCCGGGAATCATTAAATAGTTTTAAACCAAATTTGTTATGTTGGCAGTGGTGATTTAAGCATTGATTTTATAGGCATATACTGATGTTTTTCTGCAATTTATGTAAATAGCCCAAATAAAAAAAAATAAAACTTTGACATTACATCTCGGGAATTATTTCACCGATTCACACAAAATTTTGTAATTTGACAGTGTATGATGTAGTCATTGATTATAGAAACAGAAAATTTTATTAGTCCGTCATTTTGTAAAATTGTACAAACTAAAATCAAGCTCTTTTATTTAATCTCAACAACCATTAATTAATTTTAACTAATTTTAGTTAATTAACAATTAATGATGAATATATTCAAATTATATAGTATTAACTGTATGAATCCACCATTTTGTAATTTAGTGCAACATGAAACATAAAGCTTTTGCACTATATCTCCTATATCTACACAACCGATTCCTGTCACATTTGGCATGTTAGTAATACTAATGTAGGCCACGTTCATAAATGCAATTTAATGGTATAAAACGCTTATTTTCAAAAAGGAGACAATAGAGATGTTTTAGATAAATTGGCAATATCTACAGTACTTTTTAACAAGTTTCAACCAAACTTGTTGTAATGTAAATATATTTCATTAGAATCAAAAATGTCGATACATAGCCACCTTTATCCCCCCATTTTTAAAGATAGCGCCACGTGAAAATTAAGTTATAAAATCATATCTAAGGAAACAATTAAACGATACCTACTAAATTTTACACTCATTAAATATTAGAGTATCTCATTTTAACTGACATGTTTCAGTGTATCGGTATATATATATATATATATATATATATTTTTTTTTTTTTTTTTCAAAAAGTTGGCTACATAAACATTTTCGATTACCATACTTTATCTACGATACAGTGTAACAAATTTCTACTTATTTTTGTATGATGACAGTATCTATTACATGCCATATGTCCGGGAACATCCCAATGACTTCCACCTAACTTTGCACACTAGTAATGCTACAGAAGGCCATGTATAAGTGTTTAATTTAACCGTTTTCAATTAAACTTTTTATGAAAGTTGCCATTAGAAGCATCAAATATGCCAATAGAGATCATCTTTTGCCGCAATTTTGTAAGATAGTGACAGGTGATAAATTCAACATTTGTGCTATATCTCAGGAACCAATCATCGAACCCTAACCAAATTTTTCACACAGGGTAGTACAGTTGGCCTTGTAGCCCTACGTGTTTTAATTGGTTCAGGCATTTTTCCAAAATGGTGTAATATAAATTACATAGATATTAAAATCGTATCTAGTAAATAATTTGACAAATATCAACAGAACTATTTATGCTGAATATCTATTAGACACATCAGATATGCCTATACAGGAATGAAGTTTAGGCCTTCTTGAACGATAGCGCTAAATGAGAACAAATGCATTAATGTAATATCTCGGGAACCTGTCAACATATTTCCACCCAATACTGCACACAGGCTGAGAAGTGATATTGTAGACAATGTAAACTTACATACTTTAAGTGATTCACACACTTATTTCCAAAATAATGCCCTCAAAAATATTAGAAGTTGGTAAACACAGTCAACAAAAACTTTTAGACTGATTACTACAGAAGTTGATGCTCCTAATCCTACCTCCGTAATGTAATTTTCTGCACTCCTGCTTAGGGTACGAGGCGTCCTGTGTTCGAGTTCCAGATAAGGCAGGTGGATTAGTAACTGTCTCCCTAGTACTGCATTTGATTCTGGTTGTATCTCTAATGATATTGTTATCAACGAGACGTCAAGCCCCACATCGCATCTAACTTATTGAAAACTTCATCTAAATTATTTGCATTAATACAGAGGAAAGTAGGCTAATTAGTCATATTGGTAATTTTTTGTTTATTTGGAAACACTCATCTGATCAGCAGCAAAATTGGTTTTAACACCGAAATTCCTCGTTATTACCCCTTTCCTTTTAACTGTTAGTGCGTTACTTTTTCCATTAAGGGCAACATCGTACAACATATTTTCATTAAAAGTAATTACTTTAAAGTTCCCCTCCTCCCCCTTCACACTGATGTAGCCTATAATTCATGGTAAACATAACGGTGTAGGTGATATGAAGGAATCTGCGAGATTTTATTTGACAGTCAATAAACAGATGGTGCAAGTAGTCCCGACTTCTACAATGACACTCCGCAGGACTAGAATGCTGTGATACTTGGGCGGTGTTCGCCAGTAGTGGAAGACATTGTCAATATGAACTACGATGTACTGAAGAGGAATAAGTGAGAGAGCGAGACTTACCGAAGAAGGCGAGCATGGCGGTGCGGTTCTTGTCCGATCCTTGTCCGTCCTGTCCCTTCATGAAGAGCTGGCTGAGCTTGCGAGGACTCGGCCTATTCTGTCCCGCCATCATGTACACGCCGTCGGAGTATGCCGCCGGTGTCTTTCTGATCAGCCGGTTGTCTGCAACACAACACAACACACATTG
Source organism: Clitarchus hookeri (assembly GCA_002778355.1). Classification (NCBI taxonomy): domain Eukaryota; kingdom Metazoa; phylum Arthropoda; class Insecta; order Phasmatodea; family Phasmatidae; genus Clitarchus; species Clitarchus hookeri. The sequence continues at coordinate 25,536 of NQII01004136.1, forward strand.
AGGCACTCAACTGTCTCCGTGTCCAGCATATCTCTACTGCCTCTGCAATGAAGGCGAGGCATGCCAATGCGCTAGGAGATCCCCGAGAGAACCCGCCGGCCAGAGGCAACGTCCGGCACGATTCCCTCGGGCAACCCGGCCAAGAATCGAAACTCAAACCTGGGACGCCTTGGTGGGAGGCGAGTAGTTTACATGGGAACTCAAAGTTAAAGAAATTGCTTTTTAATTCATTACTTTTAAAGACAACCGTCTCAAACAAAAAAGTATTTTACGTGAAATTCCTTAAGGAATATTGGAAAATTAATAACAATTGCCAACTTTTATGTTTGATACATTTTTGTTTGTTATTAAATGTTAACGTTTACATTAAAAAAATATAAATGAATAAAATGTTTGGCAATATTTTCAGAGACAGTTGCGTTTAATATATATATTTTTTTTCTAAACAGTTACATTTTAAATCACTGCAGTTATAATGGATATATTTAACACTGATTCCACATTTAAAATCCTTAACTGCAGGTTTAAAAGGCGAAGTTCATAAGGCGCCACCACACTCGCCTTATTGAAATACTGTCGTCTAGCTTATTTAAGTGGTTTAGGGACACTTATTTTGAAACTACATCTATACGTCTTTGACAAAATACATTACACTGCAGAACAAACATAAATTCTGAACTGCTGTCAAGTAATTATGACGTAATTAGTGAAGCACTATTTTTAACTGCCAACAGATTTTTGCCATGCCACAATTTCCAGATAATGCGTGGATATAATTTAGTGACAATATTTGAAAGCGTTATATAATTTAAACGTGATATAGGAATAAATACAAAGTTTTTTTTTTTAATAAAATTGTTATGCCACATAAATTTTTAATTCAACATGGCGGATGAGATCGAGCAGTGAAAATGATCAGAGCTCAGAATCATGCCGTATTTGAATGACATGCTCACTTAAGAGTACAAATGCATCTTAGAGTCGAGACATAGTGTAGAGATATCGGAAGCTCATTTATAAGACAAGCATAGAGACTTGAGTAGTTCATCTCCGCTGCAGTAACGTCAACTACAGATCACGTGCTTGATGTTACATCGTAACCAAACAAACTGCATTTGAAAGTAAAACCAGAACTTAATATGTTGAACTATCTTACGAGCGTGTTTTCGCCTACTTTCCAAAGGAAAGAAAGGCTTATGAGGTCACTTTAAGGAATGTGTGAGTGTGTGTGTGTGTATGTGTGTGTAGGTGTGTGTGCTATATATGTCTGTGCATGTGTATGACCCTCTTAAATTTTTGAACGAGTGAACCGAATTTCACCAAACTCAGTACACATATAGTACTGAGTAAGAACACCTGATTGTTATAGTTTTTGACAGCGCCGGGCACTTCCTTTCAAAATGGCGGTCATTTTAAAATTAAGGATATATGTCCTTTTGGAAACCATTCAACCGATTTTCACCAAATTTTTTATTGAGACAGCGAAAGTTTTAGGTGTTAAATTCAGAGGTTAATATTGTTGTTGGTCAGCCATTATAGAAGGTAGCACTACAAGAAAAAGAAAGCGTTTTATTTATATCTCGAAAACTATTCAATATATTTTCGCCAAATTTGGGACGTAAATAATAATATGATTGGCCAGGTAAATGTCAGTAACTAATCTTAATTAGACAGTTGTTTTAAAAATGGCGGCCATACAAATATTTAGGGTTTATTTGGTATAAATACCATGCCATTTGACCAATTTACAACCAAATTTTTATTCTGAAAGTACCTATTACAAGCATCAAATAAGTAAAAACTAAACTTTTGTCCACAATTTTATAAGATAGCGCAAGATGAATTAATCAATTTTTGGTGTAATTTCGTTGGAAACAATTGACAGATTTCTACCAAATTTGGCAGTCAAGTAATACTTTCGCAGTTGACATTTACAGACACTTATTTTAAAAAAATGGTAGTTATATATATATTTTAGCACAGTATAAATTTTCGAAAACTTTTAATAAATTCCAACTTATCTTTGTATGCTGGGAGTATATATAACTATAAATAAATGTGTATACACAGAGGTTCTTCTGTCCTCCATTTTGTGAGATAGTCCTATACGAAAAATAATGTTTTTATATGCTATCTCGGGAAACAATTGACAGATTCATACCAAATCTGGCGAACAAGTAGTACTGAGATTGGTAATGTTAACTGATATGGTTTAAGTATTTCAGACATTTAATTTAAAAATGGTGGCCATATAGATATTATAGTTTTGTAGGTTATATGGCGGAAACAATATAATTAATACCAAAAAACTTGTATGATAGTTGTATATATTAAAACAATCAAATTTGTAAACATAATATAACTTTTGTTCACCATTTTGTAAAGTATTCNATGATAGTTGTATATATTAAAACAATCAAATTTGTAAACATAATATAACTTTTGTTCACCATTTTGTAAAGTATTCTCAATAAACAAATTAAAATATGTGATATCCGACAAAACAACCTATTACTACCACATTTGGCAAACAATTAATACTATGGCAGGCTATGTAAACTGATAAAACNATCCGACAAAACAACCTATTACTACCACATTTGGCAAACAATTAATACTATGGCAGGCTATGTAAACTGATAAAATTTTAAGAGGGCATAAACACATCTTTTCATAATGTCGGCCATATGATCATTTTACGTTCGAATTTTTATCTACAAAACCGCAAAAGGAATATCAACTTAACTGTGTATGCTGACAGTATCAGTTTTATTCATTGAAAATTGTCTATGCAAAGCCTCATTTCTCTTCCATTTTGTAAGATAGCCCCACATAAAGAAATAAAGTATTATGCCTTATCTCAGGAAACAATTAACCGATTTATTTCAAATTAAGGAAATAAGTTGTATTGTTGTTGTCTATATTAATTTATATGTTTAAGGAATGTTCGTTTCTTATTTTCTGAATGGCGCATATACAAAGTTTTTATCTTAGTGTGCTNGTCTATATTAATTTATATGTTTAAGGAATGTTCGTTTCTTATTTTCTGAATGGCGCATATACAAAGTTTTTATCTTAGTGTGCTATATATATATGAAACTATGTAAGAGATTTAAATTTAACTTTGTATATTTTATCTATAACTAAATCGAACGTGCTAATATAAAAGCTGGTTGCCCTCATTTAATGAAGCTCGTCACATGATCAATGGAGGTTTTATGCGATACCTGGAGGAACAATCAACCGACATGTATACAAAGATCCTCCTTTGCCAGATTTTTTTGCAAAATAGTATCAGGTGAGTAAACTCAACATTTTGTAATTTTCGGGGAATAATTCTACTAATTTCCACAAAATTTTGCACAACTACAGAAGGTCAAATATAGTCACATGATTGAAATGGGGTTATGCAATGATTTTAAAAATTACGGCCATATAAATATTTTTATATGTTTGGCATATATATGCTTAATAATTTCAATAAAAATTTTATGCTGACATTAACTATTACAAATATCGTGTACATAGCCTCATTTATGAAAATAGGTATTTATGCCATATCTCGGAGACCAATCAACCCATTTCCATCAAATTTTTCACACAAGTAACTTTATAATAGGCTATGTAAACTTGTGTGTTTTAGTGACTCAGAAACTTATTTACAAAATGATGGCAGAGTTAATGTTTCAGGTTAGTCAACCCTATCATACAAAACATTACAATGATTACATCCGGAGTTGATGCTCCGAATCCTACCTCCGTGATTCACAGTTGATTACAGGCTAGATTAAGTTTACGTGTTTTTCTGAATTCGAATGATATTACTGTCATTGCATACCTAACCTCTGAGCTTTCAAGGACTTTACTAAAATTTATTTGCACCCATGTTGAGGAAAGAAGACTCATTAGTTAACTGCAACTTATTGTTTACACCGGAATTATAAATACCAGCCATAAATTAGCCACATTTTCAGACCAAATTTTAAAGAATATTTTTTTGTAGTCAATCGAGCCAATATATTTCAAAATAGGGTTTCATATAGTTAAAGCCTAGATCTTAAATTTAAAGTGAACAAATAACATTTAATTTACAACATTTTCTATTACATAGTAGACAAAATATTGGATATTAGTATAAGGATTATGGGGACTTTGGGATATCGGGACCAGGGACCGGAGCATCGTAGCTGTTCGTTCTCTGTCATTCTGGTCCCAGGCGGCTATATTGTCCACCATTTTGGATACAGGTGTTCTTGATCTTTGATATTTGACTCCGATGGCCTATGACCCCAAAAATACACAAAATACAAAAAGCCAAAAACATTCTAAAAACATTTACAAAAAAATTAAAAAATTATTAAAAAATATATTTAAAAAAAACTTAAATTTGCGTAGGTCCCTCACATCCCCTCCAACCAAACTCATTCCACTGTCTTGGTAGGTGCAGTCCACCATCTTGGTCGGCATCATAGACACCGTCCGTCATCTAGGTTTTTCGTTTGTAATTTGTTTATACATTATAATGGAGTTTATCTCTCATCTTCGTTCGAACGCCATATTGGATATCATGTTTTCCCCACATAGGTGGTGCTAGTGTATTAAATTACCCACCAGGCGAGTTTTCGATTTAGCCACCAGGCAGCAGCCATATTTGTTTATCTTTTTAAAGTATATGTTGCACTGTCGGTGCCCTCCATATTAGATTCTATTACCAACACATAGGTGGCACTATTTCCTCGATGTCGTCACTAGGTGAGCTACCGATTTAGCCACCAGGCGGCACTCGTGTGCGATTGCGTTTTATAAAGTATAGGAGGTGCTGTCGGCACCCTCCCTCTTAGATTCTACTTTAAACAAATAGGTACATTGATGTAACTGCCAGGCGAGCTGCCGGTACCCACTCATTCTGACGATTTAGCCACAAAGTGAGCTGTCTGCACTCATATTTATAGTCAAAGGGAAATCTGTAATTATTAACTACTATTTAAAAAAAAAAAAATATTTTTCCAATAAGCAATATAACTACAAACATAAATTATCTCTCGATATATTTTTTTTTGTAATTAAGATTTTTATTTAATACCTACCAAAATTTTTTTCGTTTTAATACTTATTAAATTACCATTAAAGTTGAGTATTTATTCTGTTACCCCTCACCCCTCCTCTTTAATACGACCAATTATTTATCATAGCTTAATCCTTTATCCCTACCGCTCTTGTTTTCAGCATTGTCATGACAGAGCGTGTTTGAAAAATATCTGGTTTCTCTATCCACCACGCGTGCTTGGCATCACAAGTCATTGCCAGATACATTATTAATTGCAAGTATAAAAGTAATCAATGTTAAATTCGAAGAATGGAAGGAAGAAATATGTTTCAGCAGCTAAAAGACTCATTGTCATCACCACATTGCCAGCCACGCTTAAAGTACAGGTCGTCGCCAGTAATAGACCTTGATGCATTACGAGCAGAAATCGTCAGTCTTTTACTTAAAAATTATGACAAAAATTCAAGAGCAAAATCAGTTTAAAAAAAAACATGTAGCAAGCTAGATTAGTGAAATTTTCTGCAAGCTTGCCTTGTCAAGCCGCGAGCATAATTAAAGCCGTCTGCAATCTTACAGTTAGTAAGTATTTATCGATTAGAAGAAATGTGACTTGGGCCAAGTTTTAATCGAACATGATTTGACAAGTTTGCTCGGCAAGGCAAATTCGAGTCAATTTGCAAGCTTCCCGAAACTCATACGCTATCTNAACATGATTTGACAAGTTTGCTCGGCAAGGCAAATTCGAGTCAATTTGCAAGCTTCCCGAAACTCATACGCTATCTGGGAATAACTAACAAGAAGAAAACTCTTTTGTTGGCCAGCATAGATTACTCAAAAATATGTCATTAAAATATTTATAAATTTCGAGATAAGTTAGAAAACTCTCAAATCACAAATCGTGACAAAGTACGCAGAAGTTAGGAATCAATTCAAGCTCTAACTCACCAAACAGGATTATTTGATCTTTTGCATATTTAAGCTGCGAGGAATANCTCACCAAACTGGATTATTTGATCTTTTGCATATTTAAGCTGCGAGGAATAATATGGAAAATATATCCGTAATAATTACTTTATAATTAAAACACGGGCGTACTTTGTAACATAACGTAACAGCGAGGAATTATTAAAATTTCTANTAATATGGAAAATATATCCGTAATAATTACTTTATAATTAAAACACGGGCGTACTTTGTAACATAACGTAACAGCGTGGAATTATAATAAAATTTCCANAATTAAAACACGGGCGTACTTTGTAACATAACGTAACAGCGAGGAATTATTAAAATTTCTAAGTCATACAACTAAAATAAATGTCGATACTGCTTTGTTTGTAATATAAGTACCAGTGAAGAAAGGAATCGTTTTGTTTGTACTGAGGGTGAACGCATATAGCCAACCGACTGCCGAGGCATTTTGCAAACTCTTCTTCTCGAAGGGGTGTATCAAGAAGAGATGAGATAATCCAGAACTGTGGAGGAGAGAGGAAGCCACTAGTGTGTGTATGGACTAGGGCAGTGCCTGGAGGGGATAACGAAGGCGGATACGGCTGCTGCAGTTGCGGCGGGCGATCAGCGAGCACAAGTAGTTCAAGGACACTGCGGGTGCAGACGAGTGTCCTTCAACACTCTCCTGCGTCAGCACACCTCTTCCTAACACCCAGTCTGCGCGACGTCCTGGGTCACATCTTGCCAAGACAGGCGAAGCAAGTCGCTGCTCTCTTCACTTAAGGCGCCCGTCTACCTGGTGCTTGAACTGCGTTGCAGAGTGTTCCAAATACACGATTTTCAACGAAACTTTTAAGCGTGCGTCCAACGTGCTGATCTACGANTTTTCAACGAAACTATTAAGCGTGCGTCCAACGTGCTGATCTACGAAAAGAACACACACTTCAGACGAGAGCTGTTACGTACTTTCAAAATATCACGTACGTTAGAAACATAAATTCAGAGTACTCCAAAACCGCTAAAAACGGCATCTCCAAGGCGCTGTAGCTCAAAATGCACGCATCAGATACATACAAAACAACTATAGGAACCTGCACTGAACCTTCCTAAAGACTTCCCACTAATAAAATAAATGGTCACCGCTGAAAGTCCCATAGGTACACGCAGCACGACGAGAACACTGCACGCCAGTTCACAGCCTTGCACTTAGCGGCGATGGCGTACTTGATGCGCTTTGCAGTGTCGCCCTAATCACTCCCGCGTTTCTCGGCCTAAACGTGGGAAAAAGTTCCAGGTAGACGGGGGCCTTAACACAACACTCACTCCATACACAGCTTCCACCACCGCGGGGATACATACTTTTCAATATATGTATACTTCCATTATTCCGACACTCTTCTCCGTTATTACATAATGTAACTTTAGACTAAGGCGTATCCAAGTTCGTGAGCGATGATGACCTCAATACTACTTAAAGAAAAAAATTTGTTTGTCAATATATATCCAATGTAATGAAAATACACGCATTTATTATGTGATAAAATACAACTGCCTATCTCAAATATTATATAGTGCTTATTATTTCTCTAAGCGAGCGCCTTTTTTATACCAATTTCAGTTGTATAACAGTTGAACTCCTTACCATTATCTTTATGTTTCCTACGGTCACTAAAATTATTTTATTAGTTACACATTTAAGAACAAATTCTCCAGTGCCATACAGTTACATAATTTTAAATGTCGCTTACCCACCCTTAAAGTGCCACTTTCTTACTGTCCGCTAGGTCGCACATTCTTAACACAAAAATCAAAAGTGAAACGGAAGAATCTTGTTTGCTCTCATTTGTCGGCCATCCCGTTTTATTTTGTGTACACCGACAGTTCACTTAATTCATATGACAGTTCTTATCCACCCCTTTACGAAAAAAAAACTCCGATGGGTCCAAACTGATCGTCCCGAGTGCTGCTTACACATTGCGCGGGCCCCAGTTACTCTAACACTTGCCTCCCACCAAGGCGAACCAAGTTCGACTCCCAGCGGGGCCACTCCCGGGATTTATAACGTGGCAGTCGTGCTGGACGATGCCGCTGGTCCACGGGTTTTCTCTGGGTTTTCCCTGTGCCCCGCCATGCGCTGCCCCGTGCTCACTACGCTTTAACAACCACCACCTCTCGCTGGAACGCTACTTAGGGAGAGGGAGTGATACCGACAAATGTCCGGATCTAGCTACAAGTGGTTCAGCTATCTGCCACTAGGTAGCAGCAGCGTCGAAGCAGGTATAGCGTGAGATTGTCTGCAGGTGCCGTAGACGCGGCGTTGGCTCTCGACGTGAACGTGGGTGTGTGAGGGGGTGGTGGGCGAGAACTTCTGCTGCTCACCCGCTAATCCCCTCAGCCGCTAAGTGTCCCTTACGTCAGATGAGAGATAACAGAACAGCACAGCAATACTTGTAGCGATATTAACGCGTACTCAGTGTTTGTTGCAAATTATAAGAGAACAATTAACACTTTTTTCCAATATAGCAAATTTATGACAATTTTAAATGTATTTTGTATTAACGGGAAAAAGGCGGGGGGGGCACAGATCACCAGGCATGTATTCCCAGCGCCTTTTCAACTCGTCATAAAAAAATTTTATTTTCAAACAACGAGAAATTAGGTAGTCTAATCTGCTATGACATAAGCTGCAAATGTAATTCCGTTTGTTAGAAAAGAAAAGGGATTAAGAATAATTTCCATATTAATTTATTCGATCTTTTAAACTAACTGAAAATGTAGTTAGTTACTTAGATCGTAATGGCTGACGAATAAGGTATATTTTTCCCGTTCTAAATCATAACGTTACGTAAAGGACTGCGAAATTCATTATAATTTGGTGGACTTCACTATACATGTATAAACTACCTAATGTTCTAGAATATTCCTTAAACGTGAAGGCAACATAAAAGAAAATATTATTTTATATTAAGTTTTATTTTTCACCCACACTCTATTGTATACCGAATTAATATTCGTTTATAATTTAAGAGACTTCCCAACCGCTGTTATGAATTTAACTATTTATAAGTACGTATGGCCAGATTTGACTTGGTGGCATTTGAACAGTACAGTTGGTAATATCTCGTTTATTTTTATTGCTTGAAAGTAAGGAGTTTAAATTCTTATTATTTATATATAAATGAATTGTAATTAACTGTGATTATTTGGAGAACTCCAAAAATATCTACTTGCTACATGAACGACACTATACAATTACGCACCATTGCACGCTGAGGTGCAATTTTCTTCACAATCATCTGCAAGTCATTGCATTTATTACCCTTGCGACCGATTTATATAGTTGTGCGGTTAATAAACCAGTAGTTTGAATATAATGCCCTATAAAAATCCATACAACGCTTTATGTGTAGAAAGGAAAAATACATTCCTTGAAGATGTTTGGTTTTCCAGTACATAATACAATATAGGTTTAATTTAAAGGCAGTGTTACAGACACATGCCTGTTTCCTGTTATTATGTTTTTTGTATGTTTTTATTGATGGTAATACTACATTATTTATAGCAAATACACATTCTTTTATCGTATTTTGTTTTAAGTAAATAAATCTAGCTTCATATCAGAATAAAATGTTAAGCGATATTAAAAGTTGTATGTGTGTATAAATTACATGTCTGTACACATATATTTTTTCTGAAGGCGAGCTCTGATCACTTACGTTTCGGTTTCCGTACAGCAATCGCGGTTTTTCCTCAGCTTATAGGTACCCTACCTCAGGGGCCGTGCGAGAGGATACTATGTCTATACTCGATTTTACGGGAGGCAAAGAATGTTTTCGCAGTTGGATGTAACTGGTAGCGAACAAGAGTACTTGCTGTAAAGGCAAGCTTAAAGAAAGAATTAAAGTTAGCCTTATAATCAAAATGATTTATTGTAACAGTAAAAGTTAGATTAAAATAAAATGTAAATAATGACAGTAAACTGGCTAACCAAATGAGTGAAATGACAAAGAGGTATAATGAATCACTTAACTATAATCGTGAGTGTATACCCCTTTCACACAAATAGTTGTTGAGTCCTTTCCTTTCTATAACGTCTATCACATAAATGTTCCCCAGTTTTTCCTGGGCGTGAAGACCTTAGGGTCCGTCGCTATCAGCCAATTAGCGACGGGGCCGTCCGGAGTTATACGTGCCGGCCGCCAAGCACTCCCAGTGTTTACAAAACACAGCATTGCATTAAAAATGACGCTAGTAGTCGGCAAACGCTCTCTTGGCACCAAGATTGCAACACTACCTGAGGTTGGCTACAAGCTGACCAGGAGCTTACTGCCTTCAAAAGGTAGACATCATGATAAATCTGGAAAACTTTCTCTGCTATGTAAAAAAGTGTGCATATGGGACGATATATATATATATATGCACACACGTACCGATCATATGCTGTACGTATACACATTAGCAGAATGTATTTATTGAATTGAAGAATTTAAAAATTTTATAAAATATTTATGCCGAGTTATCTATGGTTTACTCAAATTGCATGTGCTCATTCACCATTTAGAACGTAACATATCATAAACATCAACTTACACTTAACACGTTGGGCGCCGTTTCTAATATTTCAAATTAAACTCAAGGATGAATACTTCAAATTAATTAAAACATCGTCAGTTTCTTTTATTGAAGCATATTTTAATGAGTTAGTTCTTCCAACAAAATTAGCACAACCATCAATTAAATTCTTCTCAAAACAATAAAATTATTATTTCATATTATTTAATTATTTCTTCTTCATCCTTTAAAACTTATTTAAGCAATCGTTTTAAAAATTATATCTTTAAAACATTTTTCCTATACTACTCATGTCCATCATTGGAGGTGGCGAGAATTATTCTGTAAAAATAATTCTTTCTATTTTACTTTTGCCTACNAAGGTAGACATCATGATAAATCTGGAAAACTTTCTCTGCTATGTAAAAAAGTGTGCATATGGGACGATATATATACCTATATATATATATATATATATATACATATATATGCACACACGTACCGATCACATACTGTACGTATACACATTAGCAGAATGTATTTATTGAATTTAAGAATTTAAAATTTTTATAAAATATGTATGCCGAGTTATCTATGGTTTACTCAAATTACATGTGCTCATTCACCATTTAGAACGTAACATTTCATAAACATCAACTTACACTTAACACGTTGGGCGCCGTTTCTAATATTTCAAATTAAACTCAAGGATGAATACTTCAAATTAATTAAAACATCGTCAGTTTCTTTTATTGAAGCATATTTTAATGAGTTAGTTCTTCCAACAAAATTAGCACAACCATCAATTAAATTCTTCTCAAAACAATAAAATTATTATTTCATATTATTTAATTATTTCTTCTTCATCCTTTAAAACTTATTTAAGCAATCATTTTAAAAATTATATCTTTAAAACATTTTTCATTTACTACTCATGTCCATCATTGGAGGTGGCGAGAATTATTCTGTAAAAATAATTCTTTCTATTTTACTTTTGCCTACNTACTACTCATGTCCATCATTGGAGGTGGCGAGAATTATTCTGTAAAAATAATTCTTTCTATTTTACTTTTGCCTACTTATATTGTCTCCTGTCCTCCGATTGGCTGTCGTCTGACCATGATATATCTCTCCGCCTATCAACAATGACAAGACGAAAGACTACCAGGATAGTTTTATTTAGCATTTTTGTTTAATGAACATTTAATGCTGACCACCTTCTTGAAAAGAAATGAAAAATAACAAATAAAATATTAATTGGGAATACCGTCAAGAAAGGAATGAAAATTACATACAGATTATCTCTGTGCCAATAAACTTTTTAAATAACCAATGATTATACTGTTAACTCATATAATAAAATGTAATTTGGAAATTATATTAAAGAAAGTGACAACATAACCAAGTACTTTGTAATCATATATGATGAAAATGTCCTTAATAATTTTTAAACATAATCCCTAAAACTACAATTTTACAACCCCCCCGCCCTCCTTTCCCATGATCCATTGGTTTAAAACAAAAGTTATAAATCTGTTCCAAACGAAATCACTCTGACTGTTCATTTCCTAAAATTGCCACAATATTTTTTTACAATCAAATTCGAATTTCGTAATTATTATATACGAATGTTACATCTTTGCAATAGCTCATTAATTAAAAATTAAACAAACTTACAATCTCTTCTATATGCTTCTCAGTAGCCAAAACCTTTATATCTGGTGTTTAAAAAAAGTATTGCACGTGTAAATGTTGGTAAACTAAATATTTTTACGGGCCAATTCGTTGTAACTTTTATTTTCATTCATTCTACTGAGTCAGTAATTGTTGTGGTCCTTCTTATGACCACGCTAGCTCACATCTAGAGAAAGCCGAACCAGTGATGGCTGATTGGGACTCACTCCCACGGTAACTCATTATTTTATCAGATAATTAGCAATCACGTGATTCGGTATTTACTAAAATAAGTAAAATCACGACGTTCTGCCACTCCTAGCTATCCTTTACGTAACCTGGGGATGTAAAACTCAATGTTTCACAAGACCTTTTACTAAATTTATGCTTCCATAACAGAAAAAAAACTCTAATGAGATAGTATGCACGGATTTATGTTTTTGTATATTTTGAACAACAAATACAAATACANACAGAAAAAAAACTCTAATGAGATAGTATGCACGGATTTATGTTTTTGTATATTTTGAACAACAAATACAAATACATAAGATATTTCAAATAAAATAGGCAATGTACATTTTCATATAGAAGTATTGTAGTACTTAATCATGCCGCAAGCCCATGTAAATGATCCTAGTCTGGCAAAACAGAGCGCCGAGACTGGTCGCTGTAGGCAGAACACTGTGTTTCAGTCTGGCTCGCCCACCAACTAAGCCGCAGAAACCCCAAGCAGGCAGGGAAGCATTCACTCCCAGACAGTAACCTGATCGCGAGAAGAGATAACGAGACACCTGCTAAGTGCCACCCCCATTACTTCCGCCTTGGAACCCTGCTGGTCATTACTGGAAGAAGGTTCGCCACTACAATAGGCAACTAGCCTACTTTTTCCTGCCACTTGCTTTTCATTCCTTTGTGTGCAAGACATGTATTTACAAATTATCACGATTTAAATTAATTTTTGTAAAAATTATGATTGAATGAAAATTTTACTTTTCAAACGCCCGCCAAAATACTCCTGTCGCGCCTGCTCACTCAGTGACGTCGCAAGTCAGATACAACCTCGGCCGCCGCGTTTGTTTACTTCAGTGGCGATGCGTATTTAGTTAAATAGAAATTGTGTGAATTAATGAAAAGAGAAAATAAACAGTCAAGTTTACCAAAATAATCGAAATGGTTAATTGTACCGCAGTGTACTACTACATCTCGCAAAACACCTGATAAAATATTTGTTAGTTACAAAAAACGAAACAAACAGGAAGACGTGGTTTAACGCAGTTAGGCGAGACACTGAAGACGTGTAGGCTGACTGGCTCAACGTAGTACACTTAGATAGATGCACATCGTAACTCTACATATTCCCCGTTGGCCTCTATGCACGTCTGCCAACGTTGGTATAACTGTAGGAAACACAGCTGAAAGGTAGTGGTAACGCCTTTGTAGCTGTGTTTCATGAGAGTTGGACGGCTCTCAAAGTGGAGCACTAGTTACAGTTTTGTTGGCCGAGCTCGAAGAATTTCCCTACGCTACTTTGTAAGCTNGGAAGCATTCACTCCCAGACAGTAACCTGATCGCGAGAAGAGATAACGAGACACCTGCTAAGTGCCACCCCCATTCCTCCCATCTTGGAACCCTGCTGGTCATTACTGGAAGAAGGTTCGCCACTGCAATAGGCAACTAGCCTACTTTTTCCTGCCACTTGCTTTTCATTCTTTGTGTGTAAGAAATGTATTTACAAATTATCGCGATTTAAATTAATTTTTGTAAAAATTATGATTGAATGAAAATTTTACTTTTCAAACGCCCGCCAAAATACTCCTGTCGCGCCTGCTCACTCCGTGACGTCGCAAGTCAGATACAACCTCGGCCGCCGCGTTTGTTTACTTCAGTGGCGATGCGTATTTAGTTAAATAGAAATTGTGTGAATTAATGAAAAGAGAAAATAAACAGTCAAGTTTACCAAAATAATCGAAATGGTTAATTGTACCGCAGTGTACTACTACATCTCGCAAAACACCTGATAAAATATTTGTTAGTTACAAAAAACGAAACAAACAGGAAGACGTGGTTTAACGCAGTTAGGCGAGACACTGAAGACGTGTAGGCTGACTGGCTCAACGTAGTACACTTAGACAGATGCACATCGTAACTCTACATATACCCCGTTGGCCTCTATGCACGTCTGCCAACGTTGGTATAAATGTAGGAAACACAGCTGAAAGGTAGTGGTAACGCCTTTGTAGCTGTGTTTCATGAGAGTTGGCCGGCTCTCAAAGTGGAGCACTAGTTACAGTTTTGTTGGCCGAGCTCGAAGAATTTCCCTACGCTACTTTGTAAGCTNCGGCTCTCAAAGTGGAGCACTAGTTACAGTTTTGTTGGCCGAGCTCGAAGAATTTCCCTACGCTACTTTGTAAGCTATTTTTGTTTTGAATACCTGATTTTGTTTAGTTTTTAAAATTAAGTAGATATATTTAATAATCGATTTCATAACTCTTTGGCTTCATAATATGAGACCTGTTGAAAATATGTGTACGAAGGTTTTGAACATGTGAACATACAACCTTCTGATTTGTTCTGATGAAATTTGGTGTACAGAAGTAAAATATTTTGGTTATTAAATAATGTTTATTTGCGCCTCTGCATAAGGCCCAATGTGCAGACTTCAGAAAATTATCCACTTTACATAATACAAAATTTGGATACAGATGAAAATAGGATATCTAAAAAAACACCTTTACAGCAGCCCATAAAGCAAAACTAATAATAAAAAAAAGCCTAAAATTTTTGCTGGCGATGAGTGCAGGCTTCTAGAAAATTGCTTCCCACTCTGCACATGCACAGTGGACCAGGGTGGTAACTACGACATAACAAAGAATAAACAGTAACTAACATTTTTATTGCTCACACACATCAATGCAGTGTCCAAAAATGCAAAACTATCACTCATTAAAAGCATGAAATTGGTCGCTTTAAAGAAAATTATGTTCGAGATTTCGGCACTTACCTGTCAAAACAGTTCTGCTGGAATAATAGGCAACATGCAAATTTCGCAAATCTAGTTGAAAGTGATGCAAACACATTTGTATATGCGTATAAAAATAAAAATGCACCGTTTGTTACATAAACATCGGTTCTGACAAAGTTATTTTAGTATTAAAACAGTAACTTTCGTGGCCGCTGTCACGTGAATGCGGAACGCTCTCTCATTGGTTTGACGTCACTGGCCGACCCCGGCACGTTGCAAACACGCAGCACTAAAATGGAAGGCAACTGTGTAAAAGGACAGTTGGACAATCTACCACGAGTAGATACCGATATGGTTCTTGCTTACTTAAATTCCCATTGTTTTGTGGAACCTGAAATAAGAGGTGTAATATTACAGAGGTCAGAAAGTATCTTATATCGCACAGTCGTGATCTTCAAAGCGGCAGTAGGCCTACATAACATGTTAAAATTTGTTTGTACCTTCCATTGAGGCACGTGTTATTATTATCATCTAGTTTATGTTTACGATTGCTAAGATTCAAAATTGGAAATCAAAATATGGAATAGGTTTTACATTCACATGAATAACGNTTTGTTACATAAACATCGGTTCTGACAAAGTTATTTTAGTATTAAAACAGTAACTTTCGTGGCCGCTGTCACGTGTATGGGGAACGCTCTCTCATTGGTTTGACGTCACTGGCCGACCCCGGCACACGCAGCACTAAAATGGAAGGCAACTGTGTAAAAGGACAGTTGGACAATCTACCACGAGTAGATACCGATATGGTTCTTGCTTACTTAAATTCCCATTGTTTTGTGGAACCTGAAATAAGAGGTGTAATATTACAGAGGTCAGAAAGTATCTTATATCGCACAGTCGTGATCTTCAAAGCGGCAGTAGGCCTACATAACATGTTAAAATTTGTTTGTACCTTCCATTGAGGCACGTGTTATTATTATCATCTAGTTTATGTNCACATGTTAAAATTTGTTTGTACCTTCCATTGAGGCACGTGTTATTATTATCATCTGTGTTTATGTTTACGATTGCTAAGATTCAAAATTGGAAATCAAAATATGGAATAGGTTTTACATTCACATGAATAACGNGTTTATGTTTACGATTGCTAAGATTCAAAATTGGAAATCAAAATATGGAATAGGTTTTACATTCACATGAATAACGAAATTGTAATGACGGCGTTTGCAGTGAGCGTACTGTGTTGTCGCGAGCCATGTTTGATGTCTGAAATAGATTTACCTACATCATTTAGAAATAAAACGTAATGTTGTGTAGAGAAAGAAGGTTACAAATATTTCCGTATTCTAAACCACGTTTCTGTATTCATAAAACACTTATTTTGCTCTATAAATGTCAGATAACGAGTAGTATGGAAACAGTAGTACTAAATCTAGCACGCTAGTATCTATCCGACACCACATGACTTCTCGCGAGCAACTGCTGGTTAGTGGCGGGCAGAATGCCGCGCTGCCGGCCGGCAAACCTGTATTTCCACGTTCCACCTCGTTTATAATCACTATATTTGAGGCCTCAAATATAATGTTTAGAAACTAAAAAATTATTTTAAAAAAAACTTGCTTATCTTATTGTTTCTTACGTTTTGTNATTATTTAAAAAAAAACTTGCTTATCTTATTGTTTCTTACGTTTTGTGTACCTAACGTATTTTTTATTATTCTGACGTCACGATAGCTGTATCTGCACTTTATTTTTAAACAGTAAAAACTATGCACATATGCTGAAAATATAGATATGGTAGTTTGAGAAACACTTATTACCTGGGATGAGATTAAATACGGCGAAGAAAATCTGTAATAAAATATTAAGAATTTGTTTTATTCTCGAAAGCTCTTTTCTTTCTGTTTATTAAAGGGAAAAGTTTATAAAAGTAACAAAGCTTACTTGCGTAAAACGCGTAGGCTATTTAGTGTCAGTTTTGTCGACCTAGTCTCATAATTTTTTGTAACGTCCATCTCATTAATTTAAAAAAATAGCAGAAGGGCAAATATGAAAGTAAGATCATCCTCGATAAACATTTATAAAAACATGCATTTTAGTGGTTTGAAAGTAAAAATTAAGTTGCTATTTAATNAAGATCATCCTCGATAAACATTTATAAAAACATGCATTTTAGTGGTTTGAAAGTAAAAATTAAGTTGCTATTTAATTTAATTGTCAGGCTTATGAAAGCTAACTAGAGACAAATCAAAACCGCTTAAATTAATTATAAATTGCTATGTTTGAATAATAGTGTATAATAAAAACCAAAATTTATGCAAGAGGGGCTCTGAGCACCGCCCAAATAATTTAATGTGTAATTTTTATGGCTTAACGTTGTGACATGTTATTATTTAGGCATACAAGAGAATATAGCCTAAATATGATACACGTGCTCTTGACACGAATGTTAGAAGTTATAATAAATTATATATATACCAAATCCTGTCTGTTAGGCCTAACTTGGAATGTATAAACTTACAAAATGTAAAATTTACACTGTGTGACTGAATTTTTGTAAACATATTTATATGCCTTTATTATTATGAAATAGGTTAGTTTATTTTTTTATGCTCACGTCTAGATCACATACGAATTGCTAAACGTAATGTGGTGCGTATTAAACAATACCATAGTACCGTAATGAAGGGTAGGTCAGATGTAAATAGTAGCTATTAAAAAGTTCAGTGTTAAAACTGCCTACATAGGTGAAACATAAACATCTTACATATAATTACGTAGGTCAAAATGGTCTTCGCAAACAAAAATAACTGTAATACGCACGACTGCGTTACATTCATAACATCAAATGTTCTGTAGTGCAGTAGATATGAACAGGGAATTAAGAGAAATTTATCATTTATAGGCCGCAGTTGCTTGAGGCCTAGTAATATACTTTATAATTTGTAATGTTGTTTTCATGTGAAGCTTCGTTTCTTCTGTTATTTATTCACCCCAGTGAGGAAAAAGGATGTATTCACGTCACATTTTCAGCGACACATAACGGCCTTTCTAGAACCGCATAACTTGAAGCGAAACTGACAGTGTGATATGGTCTTCAAGCGGCCTTCCTACTGCCTTGTTCCTTGTTCGGCCTGCTAAATATAGAGTTGTGGCGTATGTCAAACAGCGAGTTGTAGGAAACCCTTGTTTGGTGTATGTCAGGAATGTCCTTGACGATCAGTCATGAGGATATCCTCTTCGCTCGTGTGTTGAGATCAAAGAGGCCGACCCTGTAAGGGACGTTCAGAGTGCGAAGGGAAGGACAATGGAAACAGCTGCCCTTGTATCTTCTCGGAAGTACCTACAGGCACGTGACGTCATCTTGCTCCCACAAACACGCACCAGTGGAAAAGCCGCTTAACATCCATTACACGTCGACTAACCCCTCCCACACCCGTCAACACCACCTCACCAAATATGTGTATGGTACGAGGGTTATTCGGAAAGTAAGGTCCGATTTCTTATAAAACATAAACCATCAGAGAATTTTTCAAAAAACTTTTTTTATTTAATTCCTTACATGTTTCTCTATTTTTCTACATAGTTTCCATATTTCTTTAAACATTTGTCATGACGTTCTACACGCTTTTGTATGCCTAAGCCATAGACGTCTGCCGCCTGTGAGGATAACTAGTCTGTAATTGCTTCTTTCACCTCGTTATCTGTGGCGAAGCGCTTGCCTACCTAAAGGCGTTTGCCTTTAGGAAGCGTAACAAGTGAAAATCGCTCGGCGCCAAGTCTGGACTGTACGGTGGGTGGTCAATCTGTTCCCATCCAAAATATCTGATCACATTTTGGGTGTGAATGGCATAATGGGGTCTGGCATTGTCATGCAGCAACAAAACTTCAGACTTCAGAAGGCCACGTCGCTTATTGCGTATTGCACGTCGAAGTTTAGTCAGGGTAGCGCAGTAAGCGGCTGCATTGATTGTTGTCCCTTGCTGCATAAACTCGACTAACAAGACTCCATGTCTATCCCAAAACACGGTTGCCATAACCTTGCATGTTCAGATTGTCCACTTGGCCTTGACTTTGACTGGTGATGTCGGGTGACGCCATTCCATTGACTTACGTTTAGACTCTGGTGCCATGTGAGAAACCCACGTCTCGTCCCTTGTGACAATCTTCTCTAAAAATTGATCACCTTCATTATGATATCGGTCCAAAACATCAAGAGCACAGGCCATTCTTCTCATTTGGTGTACCTGGGAACCCAACGTGCGCACAATTTGTGAAATTGAAATTTTCAGAGACAGTTTTGAGCAAAGTTGTTCTACCCACAATCGGAAATTCCAATGCTAAAGTTGAAATTGTGAATCGCTGGTCTTCACGAATATTTTCGTCCACGGCTTTGACCAAATATTTTGTGATCACTGATGGTCGGCCTGATCGCGGTTCATCCTGAACATTTTCCCTTCCGTCCTTGAAAGCTCTCACCCACTTACGCATTTTGCTGTCACTCATCGATCGCGTTGGGGCCATACACTTGACTTATCTGTCGATGAACTTCCGCAGTTGAAACGTTCCTTGCTATCAAAAACCGAATCACTGTCCGTATTTCACAGTCGGCGGGCTGACCAATTGTTTTAAACCATTTGAACTGACACTGTAAACAGCACACTGCAACAATACCAATGCAAATGGCGTCGTTCGACGAGCAAGGCATGCCGGGAGTCGGTGCGCATGCGCGTTAAAATGTTCGCGCGACATTCGATTAGCTACGGCGATTCGGTCCTTACTTTCCGAAAAACCCTTTTATATACGCGGTTTCTTCACACTTTTTGCATCAAACCTTTGAAAAATCACCCCGTGTATGGCGTATTTGGTTATTTTCCTACATATGCAATGTACTATGGGCATTTAATACTTCTGTTAACGTAACATAAATTTATTTTTATTTAAATTGAAACAAAACTTACGTTCAATTAATAAATTATATTATTAAATTTATAATTAATACGAGTTAAATAGGTGCGGTAGTAATGCCTAGTAAGAAATATTTCTTACGCGAAATATAACTAGACTGAGAGCGCACGTAGTAAGCATGCATCACACGTGGTTCGCGTCGCTGCCTTTCACTCATACATGAGCAGGACTTCGGACACTGCTAAATGGAGCATGTGCAATTGTCAGTTATCCCGGCGCTTGCCTTGACATTCGCGGGCTGCGCACAAAAACTCATCAAATATCTTTCTCTTTGGTAACGCGGCATGATTTATTGAATCTCGTGCGCTGGCATTTGTCGATCTACGCTTTCATTCGTGCTTCACTAACCAAGTGAGCGGAGAAAATCTGTTCACTGCTACACCACATTTCATTCGCAATACTAGAACTGTCGTACGGACTGCTTACCTCAAGCATATCTACGACAGCATACAGAAGTGATGAGTTCAACACCAAGCACCCGATTACAGGATGAAATTAAAAAAAAAATCGGAAAGCAGCTCTAAATAAGCAATGCGATATGTAATCACAAATCATGTGTTATCACGAACACACTAAATGTACGTACATATACATACAAATCAGCTTACATATTTAAAAAAGAGAAAAACAACACCCAGTCCAAATAACTCATAATCATACACAACAAGAAAATGTGAAACACGCCATATCTTAATACGTGATACAGAAGACAGGAATTATTATTACCTAACTGAGAATAATATTTTCCACCGTGTTTTATCAATGCAGTCTCTAGGATCTTTGTCACAGAAATGTTAAGAGCTACAGGATGTTGAATGTTGGTTATGTGTGCGTGGCCGACGGGAGTAAATTAGAGTAGTAATAAAGAATGTTTACCGTCAACATTTTTGAAATAAAAATTTTAAAATAAAAAATTACTGTCTATTGGTACAAATGCCGGACGATTCAATTCAGCATTGACAGCGCTTGGTTTATTGAGCGGGACGGCAAATCCAATAATTTTTCAAGGGCAACCAATATCTGGAAAAGCACGGTTTGAGAGATGTGGGACGTCAAAGTTTGACCAAGTGACCAAGATGTCAATGGAACAGGCCCCACCGCAGCCAAGCATGCTTTCCCGGATAATGGGTCCCCTCTTGGAAAATGATTGGTTTACAAGATACTAAGCGTTGCCAGCGTTGTTTTGAATTACAATAATGTAACAATTACAATAATGACTGGCCCCAGGTATGTTCACAACGACTTAGCATAAGTAGTTCTAGGACTTGATGTTCGATTGTAAGTGAAAGTTCAACTCGACGGCTCTTTTGTTAGAGTTTCTTGTTTTATACATATTAGAATAATAATTTCGAACACTGACAACACGTTCACGTTGCTAACAACTCGAAGTCTTCACTTGGAATGCGGGGGAGTAAAGTTATCAGGAGGAAGGATGCATAAGGAGGAAAAGCATATCCTAAACATGACTTTCAAAACCATTTATTTAACGGTTAAAAGCCTTTAACAGGAAGAAAGAAGGCCTAATATCTTCCTCGTATTCTTGGAGCTAATTACCTGACATGAGCATCATTAGCTGGCCTGCCTTCAGGATGGGAGGATGAGAAGTAGTGACGGCTATCATAACAACATATCATAACAACCTGGCTGGCGGTACGACGGAGCCACGGGCAGACTAAAGTGCCGGGTCAGAGAACTATTTCTAAAACCTGGAGAAAATCTTTTAGAGTTTACTTTCTTCGACAGTGCTTTTGATGCCCAGTGGCTGAAGTGACAGTGTTGTACCGACTTGACTGGTTGGCGTGTGTGGCAAGTAAGGTGAGTGTTTGGTCGCTTTCAAGCCACTTTGGTAGACACACTGACTAGAGCGTTGTGTTGGTAACCGTGACCTGGAACCTCCAGGCCAATGTGGACACGTCGTATTTTGCCCTGAACTCCTTTGACAGTTGCGTGACATACTCTTTTTTGTGTGTTTTCGTATAGTTTACGATCCCTTCAAAATTTATTTGCTCTAAGAGTTGTAAGCATGTTTCAACATGACCCTATCATTTAGCGTTATAAAACGGCACAATGCTATATTTCACAGTAATTTACACACTCAAGCATATCTCAATTTATAATTGGCTACTGCCACAGTCAGAACCCTGACCACTGTTTGAGTTAGCCAAACGATACGAAGCCTCCAGAGTGATACATGTTTACTGTTCGTGCAGAAAGCCTAAGAGCATGTAGGGTGAGTGGGGTTCTAATAACACACATCAAGGTAATATCTGGGATGGTGTAGTTATAGTCAGTGCTGTCTGAACACTGACCACTGTTTGAGTTAGCCAAACGATACGAAGCCTCCAGAGTGATACATGTTTACTGTTCGTGCAGAAAGCCTAAGAGCATGTAGGGTGAGTGGGGTTCTAATAACACACATCAAGGTAATATCTGGGATGGTGTAGTTATAGTCAGTACTGTCTGAACACTGAACAGTGTTTGCCCTACTCATTCATTCAGCACGCTATCTTCTTTCGTAGTTGAAAGGCCCATTTTCAACCATTTCAAAATGTATGGTTTTTATTTGTTGTCTTTCAAAATTTGTATCATTCATTATCACCGCACGAGTTTATATGGCCTTCGCTAGGTACTAAATTTGGTGTTTAAAATTAATGAAATATTGTACATTACATGTATTAATATTTTTCATGTTGTACCACACAAACTTTAAAATGTTTAATTAATTTTTTTTTTAAAATTGTAATGAGAATATACAATTTGTCCACTACTGATTTATAAGTGTAGAAATTGAAGTAATNTGGCCTTCGCTAGGTACTAAATTTGGTGTTTAAAATTAATGAAATATTGTACATTACATGTATTAATATTTTTCATGTTGTACCACACAAACTTTAAAATGTTTAATTAATTTNAATGAAATATTGTACATTACATGTATTAATATTTTTCATGTTGTACCACACAAACTTTAAAATGTTTAATTAATTTTTTTTTTAAAATTGTAATGAGAATATACAATTTGTCCACTACTGATTTATAAGTGTAGAAATTGAAGTAATATTAGTTCCCCGTATTTATAGAGCTAGGTGTTGCAATAGCTGAAACTGCAGGTATTAAAACAAGTTTATAAATGTATTTGTTAAATAGAATATAAAATAAATTTTGTACAATTTTGTTTGAAAAAAATCGTTATACTTTTGGCTTGCTGTTATATTTCTGTCCAAAAACATCGTTAAAAGAAAGTCATCATATTAAGCGATGTTTTTACGTTCACTGGTCTTTTCTTTAGTTATAATGAGACATAAAACACGTGTTCCCTA
This sequence comes from Clitarchus hookeri, assembly GCA_002778355.1. Lineage (NCBI taxonomy): Eukaryota > Metazoa > Arthropoda > Insecta > Phasmatodea > Phasmatidae > Clitarchus > Clitarchus hookeri. The sequence goes on from NQII01004136.1 coordinate 49,014, forward strand.
TTTCACATTGCGATAATGTGTGAACTGCTGAAGTCCCCAGGACTGTGAGATGAATGTACCTGGAACTGAGTTTCTCACATCCGAACCCACTGTACCAGAGGCATTTCTACTCTAAGCGTTCATGTCATGTGTATTTTATATAACAACTTTCTATGGAAATTTTTACTATGCACTAATTAAACTACAATACAGACATTACAATTTAATTATGAACCAAAAATTATGACTCAATATCATTCCTACCAACATTTGGTAGAATATATATTGTGACATAATTATGAGATCGTAGTATAGTTTTTATTTCTGTACTGCAAGTTGACAATAGCTAGTTTGCTATAGACGTACTATCGGAATTTTTCAAGGCACAAATAATTATTGAAAGAGAGGCCAATATGAAGTTACACATGGAGAGAGCATGCGTGCTGACATGGCCGTGTGATGACGTAAATCGTCAGACATACTCATAGGAAAATGCATGTGATTGTGGCTGAGACACCGGCTATAGAAGTGAGTGAGTGGGTCGAGTTACACGCAAGGCAGTGAGGTGACACAGTTGTGTGTCTGTCGCAAGTATGCGGCCGGCCTTCCAGCTTATCTTAGTGGCGCGATCCAAAAGCAGGCCACGCTGTTCTCATACAACACAGCTCCAAACCTACATCACAGTCAAGGGCATTCGCATGCACTCGCCTGTCAGGCGGGGGAGCTACAAGTACTGCGCCACAAACCTATCTAAACACATTGCGACTAACCACTGCAGTCGGCTTCACTGTCGCATGTGTTGCGTTGCTGGGCTGATGGCGTGCTACTTTCCTATTTTGTCTTTTACATTTTAATTAAAAAGTTACAGTTGAATTAAGGGTGAACTGAACAACCGTTTTCTAAGAAATATTCTTCATGGTATTCTAATTACATGAACCATTATTATTATTTTGAGATGTAGCCAAACATAATACGTTTGCACTATTTTCAGATTTATTAACGNATTACATGAACCATTATTATTATTTTGAGATGTAGCCAAACATAATACGTTTGCACTATTTTCAGATTTATTAACGAAGTTTCACTTGTTCGGCGCATGAATAAAGTGTTCCAGAATATGACAACAAAAATAGTGTAACACGGCGGAAGGACACGAATCCGAAGGAAAGTAGTTTCTAAGCTGAGGCTTCTGAAGTGCTGAGTACACCACGACCATCCAATGAGCTCACAGTAACCCACATAAAAGNATTACATGAACCATTATTATTATTTTGAGATGTAGCCAAACATAATACGTTTGCACTATTTTCAGATTTATTAACCAAGTTTCACTTGTTCGGCGCATGAATAAAGTGTTCCAGAATATGACAACAAAAATAGTGTAACACGGCGGAAGGACACGAATCCGAAGGAAAGCAGTTTCTAAGCTGAGGCTTCTGAAGTGCTGAGTACACCACGACCATCCAATGAGCTCACAGTAACCCACATAAAAGCGAAACTCACAAGGAATGTGTATGTTGCTTACTCTGGCCAATATGTGCAGTGTATATATTGGGGAACATCCGCACGTGACTTAAACACCTCCGCCACTGCCAGTTAACCGTTCATTGATAACTTCTGAAATAAACCACTGACAATATCCCTGTCTCCGACTGTGTATATGGTTGGTAGCCATTGTAACAAACGGCTTAACATCGTATTAAAAAGCAAGACGTTTAAATGTTAGCACACTGAACTTATCGGACTTAATTTGTTGTTCGTTTGAAACACACAAAATAAATAATAAGCACATCAGTAATATATTAACATTATAATATCCGGGTCCCAAAACGAAAATGCTTTTCTTCCTGTAGAAACATCACAACGATGTGGCCTTGAGAAAGGTTAACTAAATAAGTAAGTTCTCGGGACCGTTACCGCGCGTATTTTACGGATTTCACGTAAAAACGTTCGAATTAAATTACGCGAAATATGAGTTTTTTTGAAAAAAACTAATTTATTTGATTTATTTATCAAGTCAGACGTAAACCAACAGTACGTCACCGATCCAGCGCGAGGTTAAGACGGTTCTTGTACATTTTGTAGCAAGTGCACCAACGCCAAATAAATTTCCGTCGGCTTTAGTCCATTCTCATTAGCTATGAAGAATTGTACAATTATCACTTAGCCCAAAGTACATTGAAATAAATTGAATGTAATTAATAAAGCCGCATTTCTTTTAATAAAGTAGTATATATTTAAAAAAAAAATTTTATAATTCTAGCGTTGACAAATTATAAGTGATTCTTAAATGTATAAAATGCATTTGTGTATATGCAAGAAAAAATATAAAAGTATTTGTAATAATTTTTTTGGAAAGCGACTGATTTTTACAGTTTCAAGGCTTTCTTCTTAAGCTGAATGTTAGAACATGGCATTATCAATCTCAACAAAGTTAACGCCTAAGTTAATTTTTATCCTTAATTTGCATTTCATAACTTTAAATAACTTACCTATTAGAGGATACAGAAAATTTTACTTTTCGTAAAAAGAGGATTTCAAAAGTTGTTACATCAACGAAGAAAACTGCTTAACGCCTGGCATTTTTGGCAGCGAAGTAAACAAGATAAACTGAAAAGAGAATATATGCATTGCATTCGTTCATATCATGTACTTTTTGAAAACAACCCCGAAATTTTAAAAGAATTGGTTTGTTTTTAATTGAATGTTAAAAGAGTTAAATTCATGTCTGCAAGCGATTACTTAAGCTGGTAGCGTAGCGTGGTTAACTTCATGAACATGGTGAATGATGATTGCAACGTAGATACGATGTATAAGGCAGCGAAGATATATCTGTGATCTCACTGAGCACAGCGACCTCATGGATAACTGAAGTAAGGTGTTCAAAGAGACCATCATTGCAGTTGGTTGTGCTCCGTGACCTGTCTAGCTGGAATGTACCACTCTTCTTCGTATGGAACTGAGCTACTAGGGTAAATGGTGCCGGTAATTCTCAGATGACATGGTTGGCCGACAAGTGTCTGCAGATCTCCGAGTTTCTGCTTACTGTGCATGCGCCTTGACAACAAACATCACTCAACATATATAAACTAGCATACGATCAGACATGGGTGAGCTAATTTTACAAGATGAAGTCAATTTTAGTTAGCAAAGGTCTATGCAAAAATTTAACCGAATTAAGTTAAACATTTTTGTATACGAAACATTTCTGACCAGTTAAAAGTTAGTGCCTGTAAAATGTTAGTGAGTAAGAGTTAGGGAACCACTTTCTGTTGGAAGATACTTTATTGCTCTACCAGAAACAAATAAACATAACTATTTCAGAAAAAATTTACAAAGTTTAATATTTAAGCAAAAAGAAATAAACACCATAATACCACACGTTGTGTTGAAAAGTAATTTTAAAAAAAAATTCTGAATAAGTAATTTTTTAACGTAAATTGTAGCTTGCTAACAACTTAGTACACACATGACAATGGGTGAATACGTGATCGCATAGTTTAAAGTTTCCTAAACTATTATATAATACTTGTTGAATTAGGACTGTATCCCTTGCTACCTGTTCTGGTGTTAAACTATGCCAACAGCCAATGAACAACTAACTGAGCACACAAAGGATTGTACATTCTAGCTTGTTGCCGAAAGAGTCAGTGAAGTCCCCTGGTATATGTAAGCTGATCCCTGGCTACAAGTGGAAGGCGACTTACTGGTGGTGAAGACAGGAGCTACCAGAGATGCGATGTCGTTACACAATTCTCTGTTTCATGTAACTTGGCAAGATCATGGAAGTCAGTGACTGGCAACTTGAAGTATGCGAACAAACAATGTGTTATTTTTCAAAATCCTATGGGGAACACCCGAAAATTAAAATTTTTTAAATCAAATTTTTAAATAGTAAATTTTAATAATTTCTTAATAATTTTTTTAATAAGTTTTAATATTGTTTTTGATACATTTTTTTGGGATTTTTTTTAATTCTTAAATTTTTGTATAATTTTAAACGTTATTTGTAAGTAATTTTTTATTATAAGCAATTAACCGAGGTGATACTTGGCTAGGGCCCTGAGTTAGAAGCCCAAATTGATAAAGAATATTAATTTTTTCTTGGTCTTAGAAAAAAAACGCTACTTTTCCGAGTGATGCGAGAATGTTATACAGGTTGATTCTTAAATCATGGGAAAAACATTGAGGGGTGGTAGAGCTCACTAGAAAAAACTATTATTCTATAGGAATATATGGGCGGGAGTGACGCGTTGAGGCACAAACATAAAAATAACGCAAGAAATGTAACACATTGTTTATTTACAACGTCGCCGCTAAATGCATTTTTATAGAAATGTTTATAATAATTGCTCAAAATGTCTACCACCGACAGTAATGCAAGCTTGGTAGCGTCGGTGGAGTGATTGGCGAACAGATTCAAATACGCCTGGTATTTCACGCACGTCACCATTTTCAGCCAATCACGCCATATGTAGAAGTCGCCAAGGATGCATTTCCAGCAATTTTTTTTTCATTTTCTGTACGGAATCACTTGTTAAGTATGCTGCTAATGAACATTTTATGTTTCCGTTAATGTGTTATGTTTTTTGTGTTTGTGCCTCAACGTGTCACTTCCGCCCATATATTCCTATACAGTAATTGTTTGTTTTAGTGAGCTCTATCACACCTCAATATTTGTCCCATAATTTTAGGTTCATCCAGCAAAGAGAGCTGCTGCATGCTGATTCCTTAGTTGATGTTCAGGAGTCGAGAAGTTAACATAGATATAGAAGTATTCTCTCGCCATACAGTGAATATAAATTGTGAGTACGAAGGTCTGCCTATGACCTCATCAAACATGGCGTCGCTACCTGCATCGTCACTGTCTGATTGCCGACTGTTTCGATTCTGTGATCGAGTTTTTACCTTTGGTCAAAATACTTGTCGACATGAAAGAATGACCTGCACGAAGAGTCCTTTTTCAATGAGGCAGTATTACGACAATGGCCACACACAGTTTATTCAAGGCGATAGATTGAAAAACCACATCAAGAACATTAACGATTCGTATTTTGAGAGCCACTAAGTGATGCCATCCATACCCACTGCTACATCGGTAAGTACTGATTCCACAGACGATTGTGACGAGGCAGTTAGTGCTATGGACGAAATGAGTGCATTAGAGTCTATCTGTGTGGAATGTACACTTGCAAGACGTTTGCGTGAAATCGGCGAACTTCGGAATAAACTGTTGCCGGCTCTAAATACTGATGAGCATATACTTCCTGCTACAAAGAAAAGCAAACTTTACGTTGAAGATGAAACCATAAGTTAAGACGATCACGAAGTGTTATGAGCCTGGGTGGCTCATAACAGAAGGCAGCATAGATGAAAATGAACATGAATACAGTGATAATATTGAAGAAAATGATGGCGATTTTCTCTATGTACTGACACACCCCTCCAACACATTTGCTGCAATGAGCGAGACGAAGAAGGCAGAAGATGCTCAGAATACTGGCTACCTATTTCCCGAAGAACCGAATGAACAGGTTAATAGACTCAGATGTTTGATTGACCTTCAAAAATGCGGGTATATCATGCACATTAACGAGATATCTTCAATCATTAGTAAATCAAAAGATCGAGTATATATCGCTTGATGTGATGAACTGCTTTCTTCTTACATTGTAATTACAAAATAATAATTATTTATTAGTATTAAATCATTGGTTATTATTTAGTATTTTTGTGTCTCGTATTCTTTTTTCCCTCGCAACTTTAAAGTGGTGCTATGAACACTCGACTATTAATGGAATGATCTCCATATAGAATGATAATAAAGATAATAATGATATATAGTTGACTGCGTACAAAACATTAATTCTGTAGACATGTACAAATTTAGAGATTGTTGGTGAACGAATGTAATTTCTATACATATGGGTGGCGGACAAACCGAAGGCTAGATCGAAGTATTGGGATTGATCAAAGGTTTTGGATTTATCGAAGGATTGAGATTGATCGAAAGATTGAGATTTATCGAAGGATTGGGATTGATCGAAGGATTGGGATTGATGGAAGGATTGGGATTGATGGAATGATTTGGATTGATGGAAGGATTGGGACTGATGGAAGGATTGGGGTTGATCGGAGGATTGGGATTGATGGAAGGATTAGGATTAATCGGAGGATTGGGGTTGATCGGAGGATTGTGGAGCATGTGGAGCGATTGTGGAGCGGATTGATGGAAAGATTGCGAAATTGATTGAAAGATTGATGGAAATATTTAAAAATTGATGGGAAGATCGCAAAATATTGATAGTAAGATTGCCGAGAATTGATTGCGTATTGGCGAAGATTGTGAAAGATTGATGGGAAAATTGTAAGATTAATGGATTCATCCAAATAACGATGGAATGATTGGTCGATTGACGGATTGATGATCAAGAAGAGCACGAATTTTAAGACTGTTTATCGCCCTCGTACATTCTTAGTCTCCAGGGCCTGGCAGTATTGACTTTTAAACAAATGCTAATTAAGAATACAAAAGTGTTGGTAGATACTGATTCTTACAATGGTTATAACATACTCGTGCATGTGGTCACTCTTTGTATGATGGGCTTGGTTTAGTAATATATTTATACATACATAAATAAAATCTGAGTAGCATACCTAAACCTATAAAACAGTCGAGGCAGTGGATAATTTGCAGATTCTGGCATAGTGTATTAATCAGTCTTCAAGAGAGGGAGCTGGAAATGTTGTAATTGAATAATATACTTCTGCTTGTTTCCGCAATACCCTATGTATAATTTCGGCATAACATAAATAATACATTATTTATAATAAAGACATTTTAAATCGGATAATTAATACAGATTTACGATTCAACATACCCTATGGATATACAACCAATATGGCTACCAGAAACAAAGATATATGCTTGAAGAATTAGTGGGCGTAACTACCGAGCACCTTCAGGTACGTTCGACAAACCCGACTCGACGGCTTCCGAGCACCCCCTGAGTCAAGCCGAAGATTGCCGAGTTGGTCCGAGTCGAGCCGAAGACTGCCAGTCCCAGCCACAGCCACAGACACACATTGCCCAGACTCCCCCATATCCTACTACTGACGTGTCGTGACGACGTGAGCCGTGCTCCACTTATGACTAACACTTGTCCTAAAGTGAAGGGAGCAGAAGTACCTCGGGCCAAGGACGCATGCACTGCCGCGTCATGACTTTGCGAAACACTCTGCCTGCTACATAATGTTCCTCTCGATGGCTATAAGGACCAGCCAAGCTAAACAAGGCTGAGTGCGAGTTCAAGTGTTGCAATTGTACTAGAAACACCTTCGAATTTTATTGGTCACATTTTGAAATCAGAAACTCAGAAAGTGTTGCAGTTGTATTTCCAACACAGGGACGAGGATCCAGAATTAATGTGGAATTTTAATTGGGATTTCGGGGGAAAAGAAGAATGATCTTATGTACGAATATCAATAATTCTACTTTAGCTTTTTTTTTTCGTTTACGAACTAAACAATGGGTTTGTGTACTTATGTACGCGCATTAGAAGTTATACTTCTTTGGCGTGACTAAAATTAAATTTTCATACGTATACAAATAATTTATGTACGTAGGAAAACGATAAAATGACCGAAGAAAGACATTAAATACAATAATTAAAGTTTTGACTAAAGAACGTAATTAAATTAAAATAATATAAATTTTTATACAGTTGAAAAAATATTAAAATATTCATTTTCATATAAAACTAAGTAAAATATATTTAAATTAAATTAATATTTTCCCATTGGTTCTTCTGATGGTGATTGAATGGGCATGTGAGTTACAAGCGGTTTGTGATAACTGAAATATGATACAAATAATCTTGTAGAAACTTTATGCAAATATCGCGTAAATACGGCATCATTGGTGGTACCGTGTCGTGTTGTAGAAACTGTAGGGTCATTATTTATGGATAAATGTAAATCCTCGTGCAATTAGTTGTTTAGTGGACCATAATTTTCAAAGCTGAAATTGACGTTAAAGTCTCCACTTAAAATCATCGGTAACTCATCCTAACCTCTACCCATATAGCCCCTCCAACTGTTGTATACGGAAATAGTGTCCGTTTAGCACGCTCAACTTCTGTTGCACGCTAACATTTTACCCTCAACGCGCCAAAAGAAGTATAACTTAATAAAATAATACCTACAAAAATTAACCTCAAATACTTGAAAACACTTTAAAATTTTTATTATACAATTTTTATCACTAACAAATTTTTCACGGAACAATGTAAGTAAAATTAATTATTAAGATATACATATATTCACATTGAATTAATAATGTGAATGAAATGTTTTTCAATTTGCTTATTACATGAACTTATTTTGTGTAAGTTTTAAATATAACCACGTGCTATGTTGTGTACCTTGCGTTTGTATATAGCTAGACGATACGCGCATGCGCGTTGGGTCATACCCCCACCACGTTCACAGTTGAATTTTGTTACACTGTGCGCGCGCAACTTCCGTTGCACGCTAAACTTTTACCCTCAACGCGCCAACAACAAATATAACTTCGAAAATTGCTAACGATTTTTATACAAAATAAACATCGACTAAGACAAAATGTATTTTTTACTGAAATTCCCAATTAATAAGATATTTTGAGTAAAAACAACTTTCTTTTAGCAGGACCAGCAGCCTATTTGGAACCAACTTCTCCCTCCCGATGATAAATTCAGTAATTCATGCTTCGTTAGTGAAAAAACAGAATTAATTATCGACTGCTAGCAAGCAATTGTTTTCATCAGAAGACTTAGCTAGGGAAACTCGTGGCTTGTCGAAGTTAGGGCGGCTTCAGGAAGACAATTCGCAAACCTATCTGGGACAACCTACAAGGGTTTCCTTCTTAAAGGTGCAGTATAATATTTTGCTGAAGTGCGGACAAACTAATGTGAGTCTAATTTGTCTGTATGATAATGGTCAGCCATTGGCCACTTACAGAAACTGCAAGCTTTGCATGCAAGTTTACTGAAAATCGAAAAGTCGTTCATTCAGACAGTCATTCGTTTTACATTGCAGCCATTAATCGTTAATATTGTTTCAGATATTGTCTGTCTGTGGTGTTGCTTTCTGAATGGAATGCCGTTTACAGACGAAGAACAATTTGGCATTCTGATGATAATAGGAGAATGCCGTCGGAACTGCAGAGCTGCTGCCCGTTTGTACGCAGAGAGATACCCACAGCGCGTCCATCACTCGTGCAATGTCTCCCAGCGTCTTGCATATCACGTGCGCACAGACGACCTGTGAGAGACGAGAAGGATGTTGACGTACTTGCCGCCACGGTAATTAATCCTCATTATTCTACATGAAGGATTGCCCACGACTCAGGATTGTCTAAGAGTACATTGTGGAGAATCCTCGGTGATAATCGTTTACATCCGTACCAAGTACAGCTACACCAAGAACTTAGGAATAATGACTTTCCAAATGCATTGCTTTCTGCAACTGGTAACAGAGCAAGGACAGTGATTACCATCGCAGCATTTTGTGGACTGATGAGGCCACATTCAAGAGTAACGGTGACGTTAACATACAAAATCCCCATTACAGGTCCGCAGGCAACCAACATTGGCTTCGTCAAGTGGATAACCAGCATGTGTGAAGCCTTAATACTTGGTGTTGCCTTCTCAGACATCGTGTCATAGGAACATAATTTTTGAAGGGCAATTGAATGGTGCAGCGTATGTGGACTTCCTAGATAAGATTTTGTATAAGCTGATCGAAGATGTCCCTCTCGCTCTGAGATTAACACTGTGGCTTCAACAGGATGGCAGTCCTGCTCACTTTTCACGCAAAACTCGGCTAGTTGCTGAAATGTTATTCCCCAGAAGGTGGATAGGACACTAATGAGTCCTGTAGCTTGGCCACCACGTTCTACAGACTCGTCCCCAAATGCCTTCTTTTTGTGACGGAGAATTAGAGATATCGTCTACTGCGTGCGTCCAACAACGAGGGAAGACGTGAAAGACAGAATCAGAGCAGCGTGTGGATCTCTCTACTTCGCTGAGTTCCGCCGAGAAACCACGAACTTAAGAAGAAGAGCAGAGTCGTGATTGATATAGGATGATCGACATTTCGAACACTTATTAAAAGTGATTTGTGAGAATGAGTGTTCCCAGTTCCTATTTATGTTGTTCTCTCACATCATACCGGTATTTACAGTACACCCTACGTCCTTTTGATTGTACGCAAACTATGTATGGACGCCAGAGAAACAACATTTCGCTGATTTCCATTTTATTGTAGTAAGAATAAAAATAGTTTTCGTTCCATTTTATTGTGCGTAAACTACGCACGTCACAAACCATATGCTTACGTGTTTTTATTAATTGTGCGTAAACTATGCACGTTAGAATACAATTGTCTTTGTAACTGTTGTTTCTTTTTCGACGATATATCCAACGATACCATATACGAACCCTGTTCCTATCTGCAATTTCAAAGCTCACCCCCGGTACCCCTACGTACGGTGTGTTCGGGGGAATGGAACTACTACCAATCGATAATTCATATAGCGTATAGTTATCACAATTTTTTTTTAGAACCACCAGTGTCGTGTTGTTTCCGAGAAGAAGGGGTGATACGGGTGCTGTGAATCAACCTGTATATATGGGCAGTATTTTTTTTTTAAACTTTTATTTCAGAAGTGCTTTTATAGCAATAAGTAGAGTGGAGAGATTTAGCCAGCTAAAAACAACGGGGTCTTGAGAGTTAGTAAGGGTGAAACGAGGTGTAAACGGAGAAGTGGCGGAATGCAAAGGTACCTAAGGGAAACAGGAGATCTCCGAGAAAACCCGATGACAAGCGGCATCGTGCAGCAAGATTCGTACGTGCGAAAATCCGGGGAAGAACTCCGCCGGGACTCGAACCCAGTTCGCCCTCGTAAGAGGATATCTCTTTACCCGCTGCGCCACCGCGGCCTCTTAGTGAGATTGTGGGTGGGGCTAATGCATACTTGTCCCTTCTTCCTTTCTCCTATACTCCTAGTTTCGCTTGCAGTCATTTCACGTAGACGACAATTAATCAACTATATCTAGATGTAAAAGTAATTTCTCTAAGAGTAAGGGATAGCGGCTTGATGTTAACCGAGCCAGTGTTTGCGGTGGTGTAGGTCCGTTGTATGTGATAAGGCGTGTCTGCAGAGCAAAGGTGCGGCTAGACCTTGCTCCAGATCAACCAAGGAGACACTCCAATCTGAATACGAGAGCGGTCTGTGAACGCCGACCCACAATGGGGACGCCGGCTTGCGTAACTCTTCTCCGGGTTGGTACACCTGCCCAGGTATTGTGCAGCGCCACACTGGGCCTTACCCACGTTCCTTCACCTGCCGACATTCCCTCCTTGAAGATACTTGAAGGCGAATATCGCCACAGACACCGTAAAAACAGACCGAAAAAAAAACATAATTATGTGCCATTAATGAGGTATTAAAATAGTTTGTTACTAGAACACAAGATGAACAAATAAAATCGTTATTGAAAGGTTATTTAAAGCTCTAGCGTGGGAGTGAGTTACATTTCCTTAATCACGCTGGCATTGTTTTATTTATAACCAGGTGGTTGAGAGACATCACACTTGTAGTGGGAGGGAATTGCGTAGCTGAGCACGCCCTCTACCGTGTCACAACTATACACATCAAACAATTTGGCAACGTGGGCCGTGGTGTAGAAGCTGCTAGAGCACTCGCCTCCCGCCAAGGCGAACTGGGCTCGATTCCCAGCGGGGTAATTTCCAAATGTGGAAATCGTTCTGTTTGATGCCGCTGGTTAAGAGGTTCCCTCGGGAATCTCCCGTTTAGATCATTTGGATGCAATGCATATTGGCGGCCTATTGTCCTTGACCCACACAAATGGATGGGAAAATGAGTAGTCCAATTCCAAAGGGTCCCTTGTCTACAAATATGACAATTTAGCTACAAATATGACAATTTCAAGTAATGGTCGTATTGGTTGCTTCCTAGCCTTTGCTATGGAATGACAAATGTTTTGCAGGTCCAAAAGAGTGCAAAGGCCGTTTAAACGCAGGTTGAAAATTCATTCAATTTCCAAAGTAGCCCTTGTCGACAAATATTAAATACAATTTATTTCATTTAAAGGGGAGTGCTTGGTTACAGAAGGCTCTTGTTTCTACATACGATGTTCGCGACCTACAGCAACGCCCGCACTAACATACATACAGCCACATTAAGTAATACACTGCATATGAGTAAAACACTACATATAAGTAATACACTACATATTAGTAATACACTACATATAAGTAGTACACTACATATACATATGTTTGGCTGTTTCCAGAAAATCAATGCACGCGGATAACGATCCCTTCGGAAATGGACTACTCATACATAATGTAATACTGGTAAAAAAAGAGCCTACCTCGATAACAGATGGATTAGGTACCACTATATTAACCTGTTACTCATTCGCATTCTCGTGGTTTTTATTTGCCGAACTACTTGCATTGGACTTCCCAACAATGAAAAAAATTATTTCAAAAAAGTTATATATTAATCACATGTTCGTTGCATTTACTGTTCTATTGGAGTACAGTTGGTCAGAACACTTTCGACCAATAACGAACTTGCATGGAAAACAAGGAGGAATGTGTCCCTTGCCGAAGGAGTCAGTGAAATCCCCTGGTATGTAATATTATCCCTGGCTACAGGCGGCCGCTGACTACCTGGTGGTGAAGGCAGGAACTACCAGAGATGCGAGATCGTCACAGAATTACCTGTTTCATATAACTTGGCAAGATCATGGCAGTCAGTGAGTGGCAATTTGATGTATACGAAACAAACACCGTGTCATTTACAAAATCCTGTATCATCTGATGCATGAAAGAATGAAAATTAATATTATGTTGGCTATTCTGACTTCTCTCTCGACGCACATCAGACAAGTAGGAAATACGCGGATAAGAAAGAGTTCCTAGACTAATGAATTCATTTTATTTTACATGGTCACAAAACGGCTGTTGTTAGTGTTACAAACTAAACTTCCTGCTAAAGAAGTAATGTAGAAGTGTTCGAAGTTAAACGCACATTAAAAAGGTTCGTACTCAAATGGTAAGCAACTTCAAACATTGGGAGTATCCCCACTCTCCGATCATGCCTTCCATACAGGCTTGATATTAATTCTAAAAGCCTATAGAAATATCGCACGGTATTGTTGAATTACTTCCAAATAATTTTGAAGAAATGCGTTTCAAGCTCGTGTCGTTTCGAGCCAGTAATAGGAGAAAGGTGAACTTTAAAACAGGCGGGATCAAGACGGGATCAAGACGCGATCAAGAGGCGATCAAGAGGCAGTCCAACGTGCTGCTACCTGCTGACAAACACACTCGGCTCACTACAAGCCCTGCCACGCCATCTGTCGGCGAGTTACCGAACACTGCTAGCCACAAAAAATTGCATTCTTGTGTAAAATAACAAACTTATTTTGTTCTTTTCGTGTTTTATTGTACTGCATTAACAAAAAGAAGAATGTAGGACGCGCGTGGGTAGCTTTTAAGCAATTCTTACGTTACCACGCGCCATATATTTCCATCTCGAGCTGTTTAGTATCAGTGATAGCAGATTAACTGCTTTGCAAAAGTCGTTGGTGAGTTCTTTGTTGGCGAATGAAACTGAAAGTGCGTTGTCAAGCAAGTTCCGCGAAAAACTTTTATTTCCAGTCTTAACATATTAGCTGTAACGTCCAAAGTGTGATAAGAACTACAATTACCGTCTAGCAAATGTTAACCTTGATTCGCTGTCTATAAAAAATTAAAAATGAGTTAACAAATATTTAACTTTTTTGCAAGATTTTATTTTTTTTACTTTTATAACCTACGAAGTATTTTAGACACATGTCCGTCTATATGTACCTTAAAATTTGTTTACCATTACAATGACAAGTGTATTAGTTGAGAGAGTGTTAGTAAAATATACAGTCGCCACTTGACGCACCAGCTGATGGCGAAAAGATACATGAACGAAAGCAAACATTGACGCTACTTCAGTCGAACTGTCAAAATGTTGCCAAGTTACATGAGAGAGAGAGTATTCGGTAGCCGGAGCTGGGGCGAACCACTCACTCACCCGGGACGCACCAGTGACGTCACGAGACGGGATTCCCGCACCTTGCAAGACACACGGGCTGCCTTCTGTACCGCCAGCTGTGCTCCGGTACAGTTGGGCGGCTTTCCAGAAACTTACTCTGAGAGTAAACCTTTCTCTCTGGCTGTCCCAAAACACTTTGTGTAAATGTTTTACTCGCTCTCGGCAGTGCCCCTAAACTCAGAGTTGTTACTCTGAGCATCTCGCCAGGGTAAAACCTTTACACGCACAATTGCAACGAGTAACGAGGGGTAAAGTGAAAATGGAGGAAAGTTTAGTATAACTAAACAAATTAATAGGAATTTTGGAGATTCTGTTTACAGACATACACGGGAAAATTACGATAGACAAATTATAAAATTCGTAGTTTCATTTTAAAATTGTCTTTTATAAAGTATATATTTTATACATAACGTTTATGGTTAATTTATTGAAAGTAAAGCTGTTTTTGTGTATAACTAATATTTTGAAAAACAAAGAATTTGGAGAAATGGACAAATGCCATTCGGAATTTGAATTGGTTTCTTTACCAATACGCATTTGTAAATACAGAATCCTTTTTACATCATGCTCGTTCCAAAACCATGTTTACGTTAGCTTTCTTTGTCTGTCACTCTCTGTTGCTTCACTGTACTCTCGGAGTAATGTTTTGGAGCGCCAGCCTGGAAAGAGTTACAAGAAACAGCTTGCTGTAAGCATATGTCATCCTAACTACAACATTAAGCTGCTTAGTCAGAGTACCTGCCAATTTGAAATTGTATTTCCATATTTATAAAATAATTTACTTTAAGTTGTTATTTTCAAGGATATGAGATTATCCTTGGAAGTAAGTATATTGTTAATAATGCAGTATTAATACGCACAATTAGCATTGTAACAAAAAATAAAAAAGTATTTTGACAGTTTATCTTCTAAGTAATAAAACTGAATGGTTGCTGGTCAGCATGTAGTTTAAACCTATTGCAGAATCGGCAATCTCTCAAGTAGCACCCTCCTTCTCTGTCCGCCACTGACCACTAATGATAATCACCTGCACTCGTAGCCTCGCACCGCTGTGTGGCACCCAGTGCGAGGCTACAGTACTGAGTTTACTGGAGCTGCAGAGGCCGTGCAAGGCCAGTGGGAGACATACACGGCGGGCGACTTAAGTCGTATGTCCTCCAAGATATTTACACGTGTGCAGAAGGAAGGCTGTTTATGATCAAATAAACCCTTTTTAAGGCGGTGCTTTAAAGTTCCTTTCTTTTTATTTATATGACTTCGCTATTATTAAATGTAAACTTTTCCATGGGACCAATTAACACAACATATATATTTTACAGCTCTCACAATTTAGCGACTGACGCCACAGATAGTAGAATTTGTTTGTTACTATTCCTGCTAGGAGGGCCTTAAAAACCGCTCACTCCAATAGAACATCTGGAATTATATTAGAAACACTCAAGAAGATACATTACGGAAAACGTCATAAAATATGGTATGGCAGTGACAATTGTGTTTCTATGCAGACGGAAGCCATTTACAACATTTACTATGACAAAAGTAGTTCTCCCAAAGTCACTTTTCAGTTCAGAAGTGATTTCACCGGTGTATGTTTATTCTTTTGTTCTTAAGTTTTAGATAACTATAATTGCAATAGTTTATACGTATTGTCCTGTAGTATAGTTCACTCGAAAAAAATATATATTTATTGAACTGTGTTACAAAATAATTTTACAGAACAATAATTTATTTCAATTTAACATAAAAATAGCTACAAACAACGATATTTTTTTTTGTTTCTTTAAAACCATTATTATATTTTTTTAACCAAATTCTTTTAATTAAATTTGTCCCGCCCACACCTACCAATATTGGAAAGTTCGTTTGCCGACACAAATTCAGTTATTCCAAATATTTATTCAGTTACGCGCTGCAAGCTGTAATCGTATCAACCTCCACGATGAACACATTTTCGTTTATACCCGCAGAGCACAGGTGAGTTCTTAGTTTATGAAAACTTCAGGCCTGTACAAAACCAACTTAACAGTGTGATTGAACGTTGTAAATATCTCGCGAGGAAGGAGACTGGCGATTCAGGATTCGCGAGAACACACAAGACAACATTCCTGCATATTAGCTTCTAATTACCAGTCACATTATGCAGCCATTGGGTCAATTACGTCAGCCATCGCGTGACCAGATGCTGAGCGACTGAGACAGTTTGGTCGGCCAGAAGCGAGGGTTAAATTACATCCTGGTTCATAAATATTCCGTTCACGATGCTGTTACCAACTAATCTGGGTTTTAGTACTGTAAGTCAGGGGTTCTAAGACTTTGTGATTTCCAGAACTTCTTTGATCTGATGTACATTTTGCCGGACCCGAAACCGTTTCTTCAATAATGTACAAGCTAAGAGTGAAGAGTAAATAGATTTGGGCGGCTCTTAACAGCGAGGTCTTGAGAGCCGAAGAGGGTGATTGGGGTTTGATTGGAGCAGCGCCAGAATGAAAGGTTGGGGGGAAAAGAGAGATCCCCGAGAAAAACCACCGACCAGCGGCATCGCCCAGCACGATTCCAACACTTGGTGGAAGGCGAGCAGGCTAACCGCTCGGCCACCACGGCCTCTAGAAGCTAAGAAAATGCTTTAATGTTTACAACGTATTTATTTTTTACTGCACAGATTGTTAACATCTCAAGTTTGGTTGTTTATTTCTTACGCTTACGTGATTATGCAGTTGACTGTGATGAAATATGTATTGAGAGCGTGCGACATCTTTGTAGTGATTTCATATTGAAGTAAAACAAAATTTAGTTTCACTTGCAAACTCGAGGACGCCTAGGGGTCCACTCACCACTGTTTAAGAACTGTTTTTCTATGATATTCCCCACCTTAATCAATCTTCATGGTGACAATTATTTCGCCATACACGAACTCACTGCGACGTACTCGTGTTCACTTCGCTTAAATAACTCATTACCTTAATTCCCTCACTTACCTGTAATTCCCTCACTTACCTGTAATTCCCTCACTTACCCACAACTCCTTCGCGATGAAGTGTACAGTCATGAACTGCAACTCAGTTGTTCACTTTAACATTGTTACATGCTCAAACGAACATATGAAAGGAAGCCATTTCCAGCAATTTCTAGTTGAGCGAATATTAACACGCGTTCCTCCTTTTTATAAACCAGCAGTTGCAAGGAAATTTCCTGAAGGAAGACAGCTGGTGAAGTAAACGCGATACAAACAGTGCACTAACGAAAAGCGGAATTAAAGGTGGAAATTTGCTAGCATTTCTCCACTGCGGAAACTGTTTACGTGTATAAAATACCAACGGTAAAATTATTTCAACGTAAATTGAAATAAATTTTTAAACATTGAAATATTAATAACAAATTAAATATTTATGTAAAAATTACACAGAATATTAACTACAAAAAATATGCAAACAGAAAAACGCAATTATAATTCAGAATACATTTTGCATAATTATTATTGGTTATTTTTAACGTGTATAAATATTGCGTATTTATTTCTGCATTTTTATTACTTATTTTGTTTAATTTCTTATAATGGTGAAATAATTTTAACTTTGGTTGATTTTCCGGTAATCAGTTTCAGTTTATTTCATCCCATCATTGCCGTAAATAAAAAAAATTAATCATTGATAAAACAATTAAGCCTATTTTCTCTTAATAGGTGAAAATTGTTTTATGAATTTCTCAAAAGCTTAGATGGCAGGTAGGACTTGGCGTCTCGTTGGCAGCAATATCACCACAGATGGAACCCAAAAAAAAAACCAATAGTTGTGAGACCAAAAAAAATACACACGTGCTTTATCTGACACTCAAGCTCAAAAAAACTAGTAGCATATGTTAGCGTTCAATCAACTGCATAACAGAGGTAGTATTTGCAGGCAAATATTGTTCTTGGTTGTATTTTGGAAGATAGCACCACATGAAAAAATAAAGCTTTTACTGTTAACCATTTATTGCCATATTTGTCACGTAAGTAACACTATTGTAGCAAATGTACATGTATGCTATTAAATTTGGTAAGGCACCTATTTGCGAAATGGCAGCCAAACTAATATTTTAGGTTTATTTGGTAAAACAACCATTTGTTTTGACTAAATTCACCCAAATTTGTAAGCTCGCAATATCAATTACATATATATACCAAACAAGAATATATTTATACAAATAATAAGCCTACTTCCCTTTACATGGGTGGAAATAATATTTTAATAATTTCTTAAAAGTAGAGTTGGTGAAAAGGACTTAAATTATCTTTGAAAGCAATTATAGGAAATGAAACCAATAACTTATGCAACAGTAGTGAAACAATTACAAATACACACATCTCTTACTTGGGACTTCAGCCAAGAAAACCTCGTACTATAAAGCTAGTGTGCAATCCACTGCATTACGGAGGAAGGAGTCGGAACATAAACTTCGGATTTAAAAAGTATAACGTTTCGAATGATAAGGTTTACAACCTAAAATATTGACTTATTTAAAATAAGTGACAAAACAACATTAAACATGTAAGTTTGCATGGCCTACCGTAGCGCTACTTGCGTGAAAAATTGGATGGAAATCCGTTGTTTAGTCAGAGAGATATGAAATAAAACACTTAATTTTATTATTTGATGCTATTGTAAAAAAACTGCGATAAAAATAGGTTCTGCATACGATACTTCTAAAGTATACAGTCAACAAAAAATTTAGGTTGAATTTGGTTAACTTGTTTAATATGTATTTCCATGTTACCTAAATGAATTACGAAGCTGCCATTTTGAACATCATTCTCTGACACATTTAAGTCATGAAAGTTTACGTGGCCTTCTGTAGCAGGTTTGGTGTGCACAATTTTGTTCAAATTTATTTGAAATGTTCCAGTGTAGCATTTGGTGGGAATCGGTTGATTGGTCCTGGAGACATTGCATAAAACCTCCATAATTTTCATGTGCCTATCTTCATGAATGGAGGACAAAAAGTAATGTAATGGTATTTTTTATGTTTGTATACTGCCAATATACAAAGTTAAACTTAAATAGATTACATAGTTTCGTAGATATCACCTACCATACAAAAATGATTTTAAAACCACAATTTTGAAAATAAGTATAACATACTTTTAAAAAAACACTTAATATTATGGCCTACCAGAGTACGATATTTTCACCAAATTTGGTAAGAATGGACTTCATTTTTCCCGAGATACGAGATAAAATCATTATTTTTTATTAGCAAAACTATATTATAGAAAAGCAGAGAAATGAGGCTCTGCATTGACAAATTTGATTGCTGTAATAGATAATGGAAGCAAACAAAATTAGCTTTGAGTTTGTTTCGTTACTAAAATATACTGAGATAAAATATTTATATAGTTACCATTTTAAAAATAAGAACCTGACCTACATAAAACATACCAGTTTACACCATCTGCAAAAGTACAATTTGTTTTCCAAATTTCGAAGGAATCTGTAAATATATTTCGAGATATGACAAAAAAACTTTTTACTCGCACGGTGTTATATTACAAAATAGCAGACAAAAATGCTCTATGTACATTCATTTGATAGTTGTAATATCAACTGCCGTCACACAAAGTTTAGTAAGATTACATGGTTTCAACAATATCGTATTCTAAGGTAAAATAATTATATGGATGCCATTTTAAAAATAATGTATGGCATCCTTAAAATATACCACTTGACATCATCTGCCTCAGTATTACATGTTTGCCAAATTTTATAGGAATTTCACCTTTCTTCCCAAGATATTACATAAAAAACTTATTTTATTCGCATGGTGCTGTCTTAAAAAAAGGCGGACAAAAGGTGAGCTATGCAGTTGGTAGTTGAATGTCTACTTCCAGTATACAAAGTTATGTTGGAATTTTTACATAGTTTCAACGATATAGCATTCTTAGCTAAAATGGCTACATGGCTGCCATTTTGACCACATGTGTCTGGCATGCTTAAAACGTATCACTTAACATAATCTATATCAGATCTTCTTGTTTGCTGAATTTGGTATGAATCGGTTTATTATTTATTGAGTTATGATATAATAATTTATTTATTCGTATAGGATGATCTTCCGAAATGGCCGAAAAAATGTTTATTTGTTGGTCTATATAGCGGTTGCAGCAGTTACTTTCTTTATACAAAATTGACTGAAATTTATTAAATGGTACGGCAGATATACCAAATAAACTTAAAATGTTCGTATGACCGCCATTTTAAAAATTACATAACCAAGTTTAATCGCTTACGTTTGCATGTCCTACCATAGTATTTCTTCATACAAAACTGGGTGAGAATTTTTTTTATTGTTTTCGAGATATAATGTAAAATATTTATTTTTTGAATGGGTGCTATCTTACATAATGGCTGACCAACAACAAAATTAATCTGAATCCTTATACAATGATTTGCCAGCATACAACATTTGGTTTAAATCGGTTGTATGTTTCCCGAGATATGGCATATCACCCAAACATTTCAAATTGCTGCAATTTTTTAAGTAATTTCCTGACGAGGTCGAAAACAAATAAAAGTATGGTGTCTTTACTAAGTATTGTATGTGTACGAAGTTTGATGAAATTCGGTTGAAGTATTCAAAAATTGGAAAGGGGTGACACACATACGCACAGTCACTCACACATATATAAGCACACAGATGCACAGGCAGGAATGATCTCATAAGCCTTTGTTTTCTTTGGAAAGTAGGCTATCAAATAACCACTTTTGCTCGCCTCTTTGTAAGATAGCAGCACTACATGAAATAATCAAGTTTGTGTGTAATAGCGCGGGAAATAATTAACACACTTCTACAAAATTTAGCAAACCAAAACTACTGCAGCAGTTGATATGTAAAAGTATTTTTCACGTATACCAGACAATTATTTATAAAATGGCTATCATCTAGCTCTTTTAGCACAGTACGCCGTATCTTCGGAACCATGTAATCAATTCCAACCTGAATTTAAATGATGGGAGTATATATAACAAACATTAAATGTGTCTAAACGGAGCCTCATTCGTCCTTCATTTTGTAAGATAACCCAACATGAATTAATAAATTTTTATATCATATCTTGGGAATTCATTTGCCGATTCTTTCCAAATAAAGAAAACAAGAAATACTGCTGCAGGTGATGTTAACTTATATGATGTATGTAAGTCAGAGACTTATATTAAAAATGGCGGCTACTTAGCTATTGGTGTATGTTATATCGTAGGAACAATGCAGATAATTCTAATAAAACTTTTTATGCTGGCAGTATATATTGCAATCAAATGTGTCCACACAAAATATCTTTTGTTCGCCATTTGGTAATATAGCATCACATGATAAATACAAACTACATTATATCTCCAAAAAAAACTAGTAATTTTGAACCTTACTTAGCTAACAAGTAGCACTATGGCAGACCATGTAAACTGATAAACTGTGAGAAGGTAAGCGATATATATTTTCTAAATGGCAGTCATTTTTTTAGCTCTGACTGTTTTATCTACGAAAATATAAAATAAATTTTAACTTAAAATTGTATGCTGACTGTATCTGTTATATCCATCAAATTTGTCTATGCAATCACGTGGAAGATATTGTGCGAAATAACTGCAGAAATATTAAAAAATGTTTGTTCACAAAGGTGTAGGAACCCCTTTATCTAGAGTTGGCCTTTCTGACCTAATTTCCGAAGGAATACCAGAATGGCTTTAGACATTTATTTCCTGTCCGTGTGTCTGTATGTTTTGTAGGTGCATGTGGGTGTGTGTGTGTGTGTCCCGCCTTTCAACTTTTGGATGCGAGAAACTGATTTAACCACACTCGGAACACATATTGTACTTACTAAGGGCGTCTGGCTTATGAGGATTTAGACCACCCTATGTTTTTACTTTCAAAATGTAGGCTAATCTAATATTACATATTATGGGCAATACGTCTTATCTCGGGAACCATTCAACCGATTTAAACTTAATTTTGTATGGTGGCAGCGCATCACATAAGTATTGAATTTATCTATGTATATTACTGTTGGTCAACCTTTTTAGAAATTATCAACGCATGTAAAAATAGTTATTTTATGATTTCCTCAAAATTTACTCAACAAATTCTAGCCAAATTTGGCAATTAAGTGATAATATGGTAGCTCAAGTAAAGGCACATGGTTTAATTTGATAAGGCCCTTATTTTAAAAATGGTGGCGAAACAAATATTTTAGGTTTATTTGGTATGACTGCGATACCAACTACCAATTTCAAACACATTATGTACGCTGGCAGCATCTTTTAATAGCACAATATATGCGCCATTTTGTAAGATAGCGCTCCATAAAGAAATGAAGTTTTGACATCCCTCCTGGGGTCTGACCTTGTCTTGGTAGGAGGGCTCATAACCCAATGATGAAGACAGCCATATAAGGGAAGTTTGCTTCGGCGGCTTGCTGGGTTGGTAAGAGGAGAGGGGAAGCTAAGATTGACCCACAACGCGACTCGTCAGCAGCAGAGAGAGCAATGCACAGAGGAGGGAGTACCGATAATGCAACCTGCTGGCCTGGAAGCAGTGAGATGGCAGCCCTGTCATCATGCCTGACCTGCGCAACGTTCGTACCGCAGCCAGGGGATAACACTATTACTGACAATCACCAGAATCACCGCAAACCTGGAGATCGCAACCAGCTGTAAAGGCTTAACGCATGAAGAAGAAGTTTTCTTATTAGATCACGGAAAAAAGATTACTGATTCCTACCAAACTACAAACAAGTAGTTCTGCGGCAGGTGATGTAAACTGGTACGTTTTAAGTATGCTAGATACTTATTTACAAAACGGCAGCAATATAGACATTTTTGCTAAGTGTAGTTTATCGTAGAAATCATGAAATTAATTAAAACTTAATTTTGTTCGCTAGCAGTACATATAACAACCATCAAATGTGACCACAAAATCGATCTTTCGTCCGCCATTTTTAAGATAGCATTGCATATAAGCCCAAAATTCTTGTGTTATACCTTCGGAGAAAACTAACGGATTTCCAATAAATTTGGCACACAAGTAGCACTACGGCAGGCCAGGTAAATTCATATTTTTAATTTGGCCAGACGCTTATTTTCAAAATAGCGGCCTACGCTTTATACCGCAGTATGTTACAGCTACGAAACTACGAAAAAAAATTGAACTTAACTCTGCATGCTGGCAGTATACATTATAACCGTCAAATATGTATATACAATACCTAATCTATCCTTCTTTTAGTAAGATAGCTCCGTATGAAAAATACATTTTTGTGTTATATATTGAGGAACATGCAATCGATTCCCACCAAATTTGGCGAAGAAGTTATATTGTGATGAGTAATATTAATTTGTATTTTGTAAGTGCGCCAGACACTTATTTTCACAATGGCAGGTATAATACCACTTAAGCTTATTGTGGTACATATACGAAACTATGTAACTGATTGTAACTTAATTTGGACACTGTATCTATGAAAATCATCGAACGTGCTATTTAGCAGCATTTTTGTCCTAAATTTATGAAGATAGTCACATAAAAAATGGAGTTTTATGCCATCTTTTGAGTAACAACCAACCGATTCCCACCAAATATTTCACGCAAGTGATGCTACAGTATTGTAAGTAAACTGACATGTTTAAGAGTCAGAGGGCCTTTTATTAATGGCGTTAATGTAAATAATTAGGATGTTTATGTTATATCTATGAAGCAATTCAACAAAATTTAACTAGGGTTTTTACACTATAAGTATTCATTAGAAATATCAATAATGCGTTCAGAGATCCTTTGTTCCCGGTATTTTTGTAAAATAGTGCCAGGTGAGAAAATTTTACATTTTTTTTCCAAATTTCCGGAAGAAGTCACCTTATTTCCGCCAAATTTTGCACGCCATTACTGCCACAGAAGGCTGCGTAAATTGTGTTTTTTTGGGCTCATAAACCTACTTTTGAAACTACGAGCAAGTACTTATTTAAGTTTAGTGAATACCATTATTCAAAAATATTATACCAATGATATCGTAATTTGAAGCTCCATATCGGACTGAGATCGCTTATGTTACGTCGTTGATTCTGACAAGTCTTGTTTCTTATCGCATCTCTAATCATATTGCTGTGGGCAAGACGTCAAAGCCTACATAACATCTTAGCTTTTAAAAACATCACTAAATATTTTTTTCACCAATGTAGACGAACGTAGGATCATTAGGTATATCACTTACTTCTTGTTTAATTTTTGTATGTTTACTTCCAAAAATCTGTATAATTTAACTGATGAATTTCAACTTAACTTATTACCGTCAATTTAAATATATAGCTGCCAGTATTTCCAGATCTGTCAGTGACTCGTCTGAGATAGTTAGGTCAGCCGGTATCGGTTAGAGAGTTTGGTGACGGTTTGTGTTTGCTGAGCTAAACAGAAGCCCGGGGTGATCGACAGACTCGAGCAGAAGTTTCCTCTGGTGACTGATGCATTGAGTGTGGACTCCTGCTGACAGTGCCTGAGATTCCACACGCTGGTGGAGGTGTTCAGAGAAGGCCCACTCTACACGACGGTCGACGCGGTGAGGGACGGCAAACCTCCTCAGCAGATATTACACTAATAATTACAATATAGTCGTAATAACCAAATATCTTTATTCATAACCGATTTAGATAGTTAAAGTAAGAAAATCATTAAAATAAATAATTGCAATAGAACTGCATGTTGGCGTCCTATCTGTGATTGTATCAGCATCTGCTATTATATGTAGTTTCTACAGCAGGTCATTCTGTTTCTCCTAAAGAATAGGCAGTTCTCTCAACGGAATATCTTTAGCAATATTTGTATTGTTCCTGCGACAAACTACTGTAATAAACTGACACAACATTCGGTTGCCGGTACAGAAGTTTCGTTGCTGTTGCCATGAAATCAGACAACAGACACTCCTCTAATGAATTTTTGTTCAGTGAAGAAGCGGGGTAATAGTGCCTCTTCCGGACCACGGGTTTGTGCAACTGCAGAGGGTCCAGGAGACGATGGGTGCGAGATTACCAAGACACACGACAGCACCGAACTGTGGTCTCGTCCACTGGCGTGTCAAATGGAAGTGTCTGCGCCGATTGAGTCTATCTAATTCGTCTGACTCGGGAGCCAAGCGCAGATTTTGTCTAGCAACGAACTGTGCTATGGAACATTCCCCATGTGCACTAATGCGAGAAAGCCTTCAGTCAGTGTATGAGTTTGAATGCACGAAGTGACTAGCAAAGAATCGTCCCCAGAGAAGATCTAGAAATTATTCAACAAAGTGCGAGAAAGCCACACGAGTGTTATTGCAAACCATGACGAAAGAAAGCCTAATGGTTTTTAAGGCCAGGATTATTTGCAGAGTCTCTGTGAAGGACGTTATTGAAGAACACTCAAGCGTAAATCTTTGCTTGCGGGCAACAGTACTGTCGCTAAACCACCAGTCGTAACTTCAGTCTTTAGAAACTTCCACTCGTGTGGCAACGGAAACCACAATGTACCAAGTGAGAACCAAGCGACACTGTAAACATTTCTTGAATGGGCACAACATTTCCCACGAGGTTTCCAAAGAGCGACTCTCGCAGAAAGCGGACGGCACGTCATATTGATAACACTGCGTTGTCTATGGTAGCTGGAACAACAGACAGACATATTTTATATTTACTGCCGCTATTTACATGTGTCTTTCGCACGGAGGACAATATGCACCAGGAGAGCTTGTGACGACCAGGCTGTCACTATGCTGCCATGAATCACGTTATGCTCTTGTGGTCAAGGCCATCCAGAGAATGGCTTTTTACGGTGGCGGTATCGTCGCCATATTGCGTTTTATTATCTCTCTGATAGGTCTACTAGCCTACGGTTAAGATTAATATAAAAGTGCAAGCTCTATTATTACATATGGAGATACTTTACAGAATTCCTGAAACCAGAGTAGATTGATATCAGTCTGTATTCCTTCGTGCGGGAATGAGAAATAACAAATAACAAGTTATTCTCTATTACGGTTACAAATGAACACAAAAAAAAAAAAGACTTAAAATAATATCTTAACATATACCTTACAACCTGAGAGAGCTCCTTTTCAAATATCTGATATCAAAAGTAAGGTGCAGTGAAACACAAATCAATGAAAAGACGTTCAAGAGGATACAATTATTTGAAAAAAAATTTTAATTACGTATATCTTCGTATTGGTATGGAATGACAGTTCGAAAAAAGTATGGCGATGGAGAAAAATTTATTTTCAAAAATGTNAGACTTAAAATTATATCTTAACATATACCTTACAACCTGAGAGAGCTCCTTTTCAAATATCTGATATCAAAAGTAAGGTGCAGTGAAACACAAATCAATGAAAAGACGTTCAAGAGGATACAATTATTTGAAAAAAATTTTTAATTTCGTATATCTTCGTATTGGTATGGAATGACAGTTCGAAAAAAGTATGGCGATGGAGAAAAATTTATTTTCAAAAATGTAAATAAAATGGATGTAGTAACTATAGTTTTAAATGATTATATTTTCCGTACAAATCTTAAAATTGGACAAAATTAATACTTTACAAAACGGCTTAAAATATTTTTTTATCAAAATAACGTTTTTATTAATAAATTACGGAAACTGGTTATGCGGTTTTCCCGTAATTCAATTTAGCTTTTGAGATAAAGTATCGAAACAACTAGAAGTTAAACCTCAAACGGTCAGAATTCAAACAATTTGCAACATTACACTTGTGCGACTACAATTAATACTTCAACTGAAACAAAGCTATTCGATTATTTTTTTCAAAAATTACTATACATAAAGATATTAAGCTAAAGGTCGTTTTATTGCGCCAAAAAATAACTTGTTGAATGCACTTTTTCAAGATATTTACAATTTTTGTCAAGTTGAAATCGATATCACGTCACTAAACCATTACATGTCATAAAAATATGAAGAAAGAAAAATTTTCTTTCCGGCAGTATTAACACGGTTACAGTAACTAACTGACCTAGTGAGACAGTCGCTACATCTGTGCGTATCCCCAAGATTAGCTGCAGAACTGCGAAAACAACTGTCAAAATCATTTGTTTCAACAATTTNGCGAAAACAACTGTCAAAATCATTTGTTTCAACAATTTGTTTCTACAACAAATCAATGAGCACTTCTTTAGAAAAAAAAAGACAAAATACATTTTGTGTAAATTGATTACGCCGTACACCTCAATAAATATTTGCTTCTGCTGTAATTCGTTGCACATGAATGACGGACAGTCGACGCAGCCATTGCGATGACACGATCGTAAAGTGCGGTGTGGTATTCCGTGCAGACAGTGTGCGATACGGGCCCTGAGCAACCTACGAGTATTAATAAACAACTCCCAGCAGTGTAAGACTTTTTCTAAAGTATATATTTAGCTTTGTCTAAATTAATGTACTAGTGTATCGAAGCTTGGTTTTAGAACCTATTTCGGTAAACCAGTGAATACCGCTATCTACGAGTAGTTATACTGTCGAGTTGCAACACTTTCCTACTATATTCTCACTAGTTCATGTAACTGTGGCACAGAGAGCTCTCCACATCAGCACGATGGCGTCACGTGCCAGTAGGAACGCTGAGACGACGCCCATCTACTTACGATCTAGCCGTTTCAACGAGGAGTGGGGAAGTCATCCATCACGCACGACATGAATCATACAATCATCCCGGCATTAACTGGATGGATTCCATAAAATATTGTAAGGGTCGGTTTCACAATGTTTCCTTCAATAAAGTCCCTGACACGACACTTGAACTGCGTTCCAGCAAGTTTGAAAAAACGCATATTCTGGCGAAACTATTTATCGTGTCTCCGCTATGCTTACCTGCCAAAAGAAAACTTACATTAGCAGTAAACGGAATGTTATTTTAAGAAATCACGCATGCAAGCCCTCCAAAATAATTAAATACTGCTTTTTCAAACAGCTCCATCTTAAAACATACGACTCGGACGCGACCTTAACTACGATAAGAGCCTGCATTGGAGCTTTCAAAATACTATACACCAATAAAATGTGATGGCGACGGCTTAAAATGCTATAGGAACACGCAGCACTAGGAGAACACCCACGTCAGTTCTGAGCCTTGCACTTGGTCACAATGGCGCTCTTGATGCTGGTAACAGTGTAGCCCTTACCGCTCGAGTGCTTCTCTGCATCAAACGCGAAACGTACCTCCAGGTAGGCTGGCACCTCAACTACACATTTAACTTATATTTTAAAACAAAATTCATTCAACAAATTTTTATCGGGATTTTTACTTCTTACGAGACAGCGAATATTTATCATAATATTCGGTCTTATTTGTCACTTAATGTGTTATGGTAAGTTATTTTATTCATTTTTACAGTGTTTTATGTAAAAAAAACTTGAGTGACACTGGCTGCGTTTTTGTTTACTTTACAAAAAATCAATAAGAAATAATAAGAAGACTTCTCGAGTGATAACGCATTGCCGATATGCAAAACTGTATATGTATGAACGATATAGTTAATTATGTATGTAGTTGATCAACGTGAAGACGTTTGGCGCCTGGGTGATACGCATTCACGTCAGTGCGTCTGCTGAGCGCGTCACCCAGCTGCTAGGCTACTGCGGGTCAAAGTTTCTTCCGAAGAGGTAACAGTATTTAAACTTAACTGTATAATACAGCTACATAATAAAATACAATTCGCTACGAAAAATATATATACACGATATAAATAAGGACGGCCAACTAAATATCCGTAAATTAATTAAACTTCACACCCATTTCCCTACTTCAGATTTTCAGACACACACGTAACTAAAAATTAAACTGAAAGCTAAAGATGCACGTGTATTAAACTCAAAATAATTTTTAAGAATAAACCAACAGTACTTGGCGGTATTGATCGTATTATGGTGCTGTGCAAATAATATTGTTGTAACACAATGTAAACACAATAAAATCTAATCATCTATAGCAGAGAATTTTTTTAATATATTCATTAGACTGATAAATTTATTAAAGTACTAACATCTGTATTTATTGATGTAGACGCATTTTTGAGAATTAAGGTAGACATAGGTAGGGGAACATTAGACTTTCAGGAATGAGAAAATAATTGGCCAAGGCATTTATTAATGAATCATTCCACTATTCATCTAAAATGATTTAAGGAATATTCAGAGAAGTGAAATCAGGATGTTAGGGCGGTGAATCGTATTCGAATCCACCCGAATGCAAGTCAAGTGTTTCATTAGTGCCACCTGGATTAATTGGTAACTCTTCGCTTAGATGTGATTTAAGTATCAGTATAAACACTTAGTTACTAGTCACGGAAAAAACTTAATATAAATATCGAAACTGAGCAGTTGTACATAATTGAAGTAATAACATTCGAGATTGCCGGTTGTTATGTTTAGGAAGTGAGGTGTAGAGCAGACGGCAATGCAAGGCAATAGCCAACATGAACAGGATAGATGTATGTGGTGGTTTGTGAGGTCGTATGAGGTCCCAGTGTCTGCGCGCCGAAAGGCGTGTGGTCTGCAAACAATACCTCGCCGGCGGAGCAGCTGAAGGTTGTGGTTTCAGTCGTTGCACAGTCGCAATGTCCGCTGCAGCGTTGCAGTCTGTTGCCAGGTCTCTGCTCTGTGCTTTATACATCACACTCACTTGCGCAAGTTATACTACAATTACAGTGCCGCTGTGGTGTTTCAAGTAGCAGACGCGTCGATGTTAATCTGCTGTTATTTTGTTGGTTTCTGAAATATTATTTTCAAAATACACGCATTTAATGCGGTGTTGTCATACAAAATGACGGACAGAAATATAAGAATACATTTATTGGAAATGCTCACCGAAGTAGTGTCATAATCCATATTTGTATGTAAATATGTCGAACTATGAGTTAGTTGCGGCCGAATAACCGTAAATATGTATAGTACCACCATTTCGAAAATAAGTACCTGCTATACTTAACTTATATACCTTTCCTATCCTAGAGCTGTATTTGTGCCAAATTCAGTAGCAATCTCTTAATAAGTTCCAAAGATATGATATAAAAACAGCACTGATTTAGGTGGCCCAAAGTGGCCAACAAAATTAGACTATGGAATCGCATACTTAATGTGCACAATATATGCAAATAACATATCCAATTTGGTTGAAATGCCATAAATTATTCTTAAGAGTTTGCATGCCTAACTGAAATATTTATATTTCTGCCACTTTTAACAAAATATTCGACATATTTACGTGATATAAGTTAAGGGCTTCCTACCACATTCCTACTTGCATGCCATATTTTGCGGCAATCATCTGAGTGGTTCCTAAAAGATGACGCAATAGGTTTATTTTGCAGTTGGTGATCTCTCCCAGANTTTTGCGGCAATCATCTGAGTGGTTCCTAAAAGATGACGCAATAGGTTTATTTTGCAGTTGGTGATCTCTCCCAGGATGGCCACTGTGTACAGCTTTTTTATGAAATTTGGCGAAAGGTTAAAAAGATTTAGGCATGCACATAACACAGCAGACTGAAAGGTGATTACGTAAGCCTATTTTCCTGTCGAAAGAAGATAAAACGTTCACCTATCGAAACTGCAATTATATTGCTATTATTGGAAATATTGTGATGTTTAGTACACTGTATTTCCGTGATGTTCAGTACACGAATTTTCGCAGAATATTTCTTTTGAAACATTTAAAATTTCTTGTANTTTTGCGGCAATCATCTGAGTGGTTCCTAAAAGATGACGCAATAGGTTTATTTTGCAGTTGGTGATCTCTCCCAGAATAGCCACTGTGTAAAGCTTTTTATGAAATTTGGCGAAAGGTTAAAAAGATTTAGGCATGCACATAACACAGCAGACTGAAAGGTGATTACGTAAGCCTATTTTCCTGTCGAAAGAAGATAAAACGTTCACCTATCGAAACTGCAATTATATTGCTATTATTGGAAATATTGTCATGTTTAATACACTGTATTTCCGTGATGTTCAGTACACGAATTTTCGCAGAATATTTCTTTTGAAACATTTAAAATTTCTTGTANTACACTGTATTTCCGTGATGTTCAGTACACGAATTTTCGCAGAATATTTCTTTTGAAACATTTAAAATTTCTTGTATGTAGTGTGACAAATGACAGGTAGATAGGTAGTGCTTAATATCTCGTCAACAGCGAGGTCATTGGATACGGAACAAGTTGCTCAGAGAAGCAAGGGGAAGGGCTAGAGCATGGTCTGCAGTAAGGAGGCGTCCCAGTATTCGCCTGGAGTGATCTAGGGAAACCATGGAGGCAAACTCACCCACGGAACACACGAACAGATCTTGCTCATAGCAGTGTGCCGTGGCAAGACCACAAGGTCATCATTTAGAATATAACGGCTGTTGTACCTGTAATTTTACGTGTTANAGCAGTGTGCCGTGGCAAGACCACAAGGTCATCATTTAGAATATAACGGCTGTTGTACCTGTAATTTTACGTGTTAAATGCATCGCAACCTTTTTGTCACCAGCAACGAAATTTCGCTTTGGAAATCATCAGTAAAAATATTGTAGAATTAAANATGCATCGCAACCTTTTTGTCACCAGCAACGAAATTTCGCTTTGGAAATCATCAGTAAAAATATTGTAGAATTAAACAAATATTTTCCTTCAGTGCAAATGAGTGTACGGAAAGTGTTACAACTTGAAAAGCACAAGTGGAATCTCTAAAATTTGTGAAGCACGAGTCTTTTCCTCCTGCCTCAGCCCTTCTTTGTTTGTATGTGGTTAGAAGACGTGTATATTGTGACACCAACTACAAAGTCCGCAGCCTCACATCTCAACACGTGACGCGTTGAAGGTGACACGAGCGCTCAATATGTAGTTGTGTAGCGAGCAGTGTGAGGTTGTGTGTTACATACGGCCGTGGTCAGTGTGACCTTGCACTGGGGTTCATCAGCTCGCGTTCTCTGGCCGCACCCACGCCTCCGTGATGTAACAGCAGACTGAAGCCTTTCTCTTGTTATCCTCCATCTACTGTTGTGTCATCTTAACCTGCCAGCCTGTGCTGGTGCTTCAACTTGGACCACCGTCACTTCACCTTACACCTTACACACATCACGTCTCCGTCAAACGTCGTCGTTTCCGCTGCCTTATTAATGTGTTTCACGTAAGCACGTGAACTTCGCGCATCGAATCAAATTGTCGCTAGATTTTTTTTGTGCTTCAGATTGGAAACTTAGAAAATTAAAGTTATTTGGGCGTATATTTAATATAAACCTCATATTTATATGAAACGTTTGAGGAAGGTCGTCACTCGTAATTTACTTAAACCCTAAAAAAAATCCACGCTGCTATAACCTCAAGAATGAAAGACACCTGGGAGATGCAGTAATGTTATTCGTATTTGCGCGTCTTAATCGTGAGAAGGATGGGGAAAGTTAAGTTCTTAAATATGCTATTTTATAATAACATTTAAGCATAAGTGTTGTGAGCATAGCGTTTGCCATGGGGTGGTGCGGGCATACAAAAGTGCACATATATTCTCCCAGGGTATACAACACTCCTTACACGGGAGTGTCGCAATATCTTTACATATATTTGTTGTAATAGAGGAATATTGACTCAGGTTTCGATGTCACTGGAACAGACATAGCTGATACAATATCTGGTTTAACCTTAGCCACTTAAAGAAGAAGTTGAGCCTCTTCCAATGGAGCATACTTTACCAGACTGTACAACGCACACACTAATAAAAAAGAATCACACTAATAAAAAAGAATTGTTAGCTGCTACACAAATTTTTTGGTGAATGCTATCCAAGGGGAAAGTTTTTTGATACAAAACATAGTGTGGTGTCAAGTACTAACGCTCTTCAGTGCTCACTAAAATATTTGTATGATGACAAAACGTTTATTGTACTTTATTGTTTATTATTTTATTGTTTTATCTGTCTGACCACGACGCCACATTTGTCTGTGTTTGGTTATCTGCAAGGGGTTACGAAATAATTTATGAGCAATATTCTTAAGAACATTCCATGAGGTGAAGTGTGCATGACTTGTCATATTTCCCACTTATTAGATTTCTCTTATATGCAAGCGGAAGGCAACGCTTTAACGTCGAGCAAGGTTGCGTAATAGTAACAAGCTGAGCGCGCAGTTGAAGGCTCCAAGGTTTGAATCCCACTCATTACTACTTTCAATTAAGTGTTTTTAATGATGTTAGACCATACCTACCTATAAAGGCCAAAACCAGCAAACACCTTTGTGAACCTCAATAACTATTATTGTTGCTATCATAGTAACATTTTCACTGCGACTAACAAACAAATTATTACTTCCATACACACTGATTTTATTGGTGGCCATGAATGTCATTTTGTAGTTTACACTAAATACTGGAATGACAAAAAAATTTTGTTGGAACAACAAAATGTTTTGTTATGTGTATTGACCACAGAATTTTGCGGTCGCAAAAAAAAAATTTTTTGTTCACCACAGAAATGTTTTTTTTTAGTGCGGAGTTCATTATTAAACTAATACAAACACTCTCGAAATTGTCAGGAAAGTACGATTTACATTCCATATCAAAAGTTGAAGCATATTTATTTGACAACTAATTTTATTTTACAAGAATTTAGTTAATTAAATGAAAGTAAATAAATTTAAAAAAGTCAACATTTTTTCTAAATTTAAGCGTATTACCATTTTGGATGCTTCAGAAATCGAAGGTTGCAAGAAAATTTACTAAGCGAGTTTATCATTATAATTATATTTATATTGTGTGCAAAAATAGGTAATAATGTGTATAACTATTTATAATATTTATTCGAAGCAGAACATTTATCAAGCAAGATCATCACAATTATATTTGTACTGTATGCAATAAAGCTATTTCAAATACTTAATAAAAAAAATTAATTTTTATGTATGTAAGAAAAACTGATTTTTTTTAATATTCGTAAAAAAATTTCTACAAATATTTTATTACCATGTACTGTCAAAATGCAAGATGGATACTTATTAAGTTTCTATGTTGCCAGTAAGAGGCAGAGTATGGAGAATGCCTGCGGCCAGAAGAGCCTTGGATGTCGTCCTCAATCCTGACGAGAACAGCAGTTAGAGAGGCGGCCCAAGGCTGCAGAAGTTGCGCTCTGTGGATACAACACGCTTCTGTCGAGCATCTCTTCCTACACACATCGTGTCTGCTAGTGCAAAACTCCCGCTCGTATAGCCATGCAGTGGAGAGCTTTACGCAGCTCTTATCAACCGGATCCTGACAGCTGATATGTGTCAAACTAGGTGAGCAAGGTACAGCGCCGAAATGTAAGTACAGGAGAATCGGAAAATCACTGAGAAAACTCGCCGACCATAGGCATCGCCCAGCACCTTTCCTACTTGCGGAAATCCGGGAGCGACCCGATCACTGTTCGCCTGGGTGGGAGGTGAGCGCTCTAGACACTACGCCAACTGCGGCTCCTGTTATCTAAGGGTGTACACAATATAACAGGCAGTAAGCATTAAAGGGCTCACCTACCTGGCAATTGAACTGCATTGCAGATTGTTTCAAATACACGTTTGCCTACGAGACTGTTAAACGTACATCTAATGTGTTGATTTGCCAAAACAACATACGTTTCATAATATGCATGTTGAGAACGTATATTTCAGAGCACTCTAACATAGCTAAAAACATATTTACGAAGCGCAGTGTATCAGCAAAATACATAAAAAATACTGCATTTAACAATTACACAAACGTTCCTCTAATAAAATGATAGAGCAAGCTCTTAAATTCACTTAGGTAAACGCAGCACGAACAAGAACCATGAACGTCAGTTCATAGCCCTGCGCTTAGTGGAAATGACGTACTAGATACGCGTTGTAGTGTCGCCCTTATCGCTCTTGAACCCGTTAAGCAGCAAGTATTAAGTAGTTGGCTCCAATTTAAACTGGCACAATAGAGATGTTACTACTCAAGTTCGACTGATAGAATTACACCTGAGTGTGTGATATATTCAATAAAATGGGAAACAATGATCCACATTTTTATTTGCGACAGTTGTTTCTCCAAAACATATCACATTTAATTAATGTGTAGTGCAAAATTTTAAATTAAAATTTTAAAATGTGTTTATTTAGATTTACCTATGTTTTTCGTTGATTGTCAAAACTTAATACTTCCAAAATATTTCAATTGCAATAAACAGCAGCATCTCTATTGTGTTGTACTAGGTTTGAGCCATAATGCGTTGGAAATGTGTCTACTTTTTACTTCTTACAGCTTACTGAGTAATTATGGTATACAGAGAGTGGAAAATGCTACGCTAACCAATGAATCACTAGAAAGAGGCGTCGAAGGAAATATGCATAATAATATCAACGTTTCAGATCACAGTTCGACTATACCGCCATGCAGCAGTTTTGTTTTTGCTGTCATCCGTAGATGGTAAGAAGGATAGAGTGGTCATGAGAGCTGCGCAGTAGGATAGTTATAACGTCGAAGATAAAGTAGTTCCAAGTCTTGAAGTTGAATTAGAATTGATACGTAAACATTTGTGAATACTGAAATTATTATTCTTTGTTTTAGGTTTTTTTTTTTTTTTTTTTTTTTTTTTTTTTTTTTTNTTTTTAGCTTATAAAATATAGGAATGAAAAAAATTTGTAAAATATGTTCTTTTATAATAATTTTACAGTCTCACTTAACCGACACACGAAAAAAGTTATCAGGACCATGGTAATATATTTTTTACATATTTTGGGAGAATATACATGGTGCATACAAATATATCGTAGGTAGGACTTTCAAAGTGCCCAGTTTACTGTGAACCGAGTGTACCCTACCTGCCGATCATTGCTGGCTACTTCACTAAAGCCAGTCAAGGCGGAGTACTGCAGTGTAATATTATTCCTGTTAACATAAATCACTGCTTCCCACTAAGGTATAACGAATATCTTTTTTAAACGGAACAGAATGACCTGCCTTTACACGACATCTCCTTCTTGCCCTGGCACATGACTAAAGTAATTAACATACTTCAAATCTGCTAATTAAAAATGTATTTTTCTAAAGGAATCAAATGGTGTTAATATTATAAGGGAAGCACAATAACTATGCTGCCGCAACGAGCACTTCCTGGTGCTTCGTGGCGGAAATATTTGTGTCATATTTGTGGAATAAGTACACAGAAATATATTTTAAACATTATATACAAATTAAATGTTCAAGAATTTTTGTTATATGTGGTAACGGTGGGTGATATCAATGATAGAATATCTGGAGACTAGTAAAAGTTTACATCAATGTTGTATTTACCAACACTGTTGAAAATGTTGACTTATTCACGGATGTTTTTTTTTCGATAAACGCAATACAGAGAAACACGCTGACCGTAATGATATAAAGCGGAATTTGATACGTACAAGCAAAATACAGGACCTCTCTGTATGACATCAGTAACCAGAAGGTTATCGTATCTGCGGCAGTTAGGAAATCCAGTACGACACTTTAAACTATTGTTTCAAAAAAAAAATATTTTATGAGCCACCTGCAGCAGTCAGCAACACTTCAACACTTCAAACGTCACCTGTAAGTGTAAGAAGTTTCATATTCAACACTTCTTTCCATTATGAGGAAGGCTGTGGCAGCAAAACACTAGGAGTTGAGGAATTGCGAACTTTCTGACAAGCTGAAAGCCAGATATTGTCACTGTGTTTTCTTTTATCATTGGTAAACGCGCGTAGAACCAAAATTTGATTTGTTTTTATTTGTAATATTTTTTTATTGACCTAGTAGCAAACTTGCAGAGAGTTTCCGAGAAATAACGCAAATGTGAAATCTACGGAAAGCCCGTTATTTAAATTATCGAACTTACTAAAACTTTATAAAGATTTGTAGATAACTTTAATCGGTACTTTTCCGTTATTGAAAGGATATTTTCTAACAAAGCAGTATTCTGAGAGTAACGTATAAATATAATAAGGCCAAATATTCCTTGCTTTTTAATAAATTGTTGACTGCTAACCTTTAAAAAGCAATTTCAGTCCAACGAGGACGTAATGTGTTCGCTGATTTAGCGTGTGGAAGAGAACGGGCGGGTGAGTATTTGACCCTGAACCCACTCACATAATACTCTCTCTCCTCTCTTTCTCCCCTCTCCGTTGCGATTTCATTTCGCCGTTTTCCAGCCATGTAATACGCTATCCTGTGTGCGTAGTCTCTCATTTATTTCATGTTAAGTTTTCATGTCAGAGAGAAGGTAATCGCCCATGCCTGGACGGGGCGGGGTGGGGTGGCTCTTGGTGAAGCGATGTGAGTACGGTGCAGTAGTGGCCGGACTGGGGAAAACAGGATATCCGTGAGAAAACCCTCTGACTGGTGACATCGTCCGATACGATTCCCAGTGCGAAAATCCAGAAGTAACCCCGCCGGTAATCGAACCTGGTTCGCTTTGGTGGGAGTCAGTCGCTCTAGCCGCACCACCTGCCGACGATAGCCTTTAATTTGCCGGGAAACAATCAGGACAAACACTGATTAGAGCAACGTGAGCTTGGCAAGTTCATTCAGTGGCAGACCAGACCATATGCACGCATCCTCTGGTGCTTCTTTATGATTGGACTACGCTGGTTCTGACACGCCCTGTTCAACTCTTCAGCCAATGACGAACAACGGCTATCCATATGTTGAACCACGCACGCGCTGCTTTCCAACCCTACCACTGCCCTTTATGGGAAATGCGGGGTTACAAGTTTTCCTTTGCAGTAACAAACAGTAATACATAATGCGGCAGAATTTGGTGAAAGAAAGCTAAATAGAGAACACCTCGCACCGTGGCAACAACTAAATAATAAATAGGGCCATTGTGTTTCGCGAACAGATGTTGCGAACAGCAGGATAAACATACAAACATTGAATATGCACACAAGCAGGTATCCTTTGGCTATTGGCCGGGTGTGTGTGTGAGGTTAAGTTCTCTATTTAAAAATGTTATCAGAATTAAGTTACTCCAGAACTGAAATTCAGTGACCGACTGGCAGACACCTCTTATCATATAAAAAAAACACAAATAATATCGGGGAAAAAATAAAATCGGAAGTTTGCGAGCATTTGGTAACGATAGTATTAATTTGAATAGCCCTACTTTTTTATGCCATCTGTTTAAATTTTTTTTTTAATTCACTGGTGAAAAGAATCGCTATTATATAGACTAATGAAATTCAGTAGCAGATTAGTTGACTTTCTGACAAAGTGTATTAACTTTTCTTTTAAAGTGAACATTCTCCTTGTATCGAAGATTATTCGCGCGTACGACTGGTGGTGATGAAAGTTGAGTCGGGACTAACGCCTTTATCGTCGAATCGCTGACAGAGCAGATACTGCGACAAAGTACATGCGTTCGACTACAATGCGCGGCGACATGACAAGAGTGACTGTCTGAAGAACCCATCTCGTGTGATGTTTAGCTGTAAAAACTGTCCTAGGTAGTTCGCACGAGGTGATAACTTGTATAGACATGACAAGGTCTGTAAACAAAGTGTTCCTTCTCTTACCAAGAAACGGCAAGTGACGAATTTGCTTCCTCCAGTTAACAATACGCTGGATAATATGTTCACAGAAGGCGAGGGAACTACGGTCAATAATTGCAACGAACAGTGCGCCATACAATCGGATTGTAAGAAATATACACTTTCTTAACTGACACGCGTACTTAACGAACTGCGAAAATATAATGTAGCACCAGTAGCTGCGAAGACTAATGTTGCCAACGACACTCCTCCTTCAAAGGAAAGGATACTCGTCGATGTTTGTGGTGACGAAGAAGTGGGTAATGCCTCTGCAGATAATGAAGACAGTGTTGACGGTGAAAACAGTGGCGATTATTTCGACGTCCTCACACATCTCCCCACCGGCTTTGCTGAAAAAAGTGTTGTGAATAATGCAGAAGACGACAAGAACGCCAACTACATATTACCTGAAGAACACAATGAACTTGTTGATAGAATCAGACATTTGATTGCCTTGCACACTAAGGAGATATCTTCAATCACAGGTGAACTTAAGGAAAGAGGTTACATCTTATGAAACCATTGTGTACTATCTCTCTTC
This sequence comes from Clitarchus hookeri, assembly GCA_002778355.1. Classification (NCBI taxonomy): domain Eukaryota; kingdom Metazoa; phylum Arthropoda; class Insecta; order Phasmatodea; family Phasmatidae; genus Clitarchus; species Clitarchus hookeri. Next base: position 88,257 of record NQII01004136.1, read on the forward strand.
TGCAAACATCACAGAACTGCAAAGATTGAATGTAAGGAAAGTAACCTTCTAAATTGATGTGCTGTTATCTGTGCTCTTTTCAATTTATTGAACCATTACCTACTGCTTTTTGAGAAACTAATTATTTTAGAGGTGTATATAATTAAATGCAAGGGTCAATTTTAAGTAAAAATTTGCGTGAAAAAATGCGCTAAGGGGAATATGGTTCAATCTGACGTATTATGCCGCTCTAGAGCTGTTTAAGTCAGCTTAATTTGGTTTGACAAACAAACGAACAGAAGAACGAATGTTTTTGAGGAATGTTTTTACGAATGAGGAATGTTTTTGACTAATTTTTTTAAGGTAGAGGAATGTTTCTGAGAAATAGGGAATGTTTTTGAGGAATGAATTTGAGGACTATTTTTAGGGTTGAGGAATGTTTCTGAGGAATAAGGAATGATTTTGAGGAATATCTGCATGAATCAGGAATGTTTTTGAGGAATGTTTTTGAGGACTAAGAAATGTTTTAGTGGAAAATTTTTCGGAATAAGGAACTTTTGATGGAATGTTTTTAGCGATGAATGTTTCTGAGAAATGAAAGGGCGAAAATCTGAGAACGACCCTGCTGGGAATCGAACCTGTCTCGTCATGTTGGGACGAAGAGGCCGAGTGAATAATGGGCTGGTGTTGAGGTGGACGCCATGTGCCCAAAAATGTGTGCAAAAGATGGGAGACGAGAGCTCTAGCCACTGCGTCGCCGCGGTCTCACTCTTATGCGACATCGTGGAAGAGGTCATCGTTGTGAAATGGGCCTGGGGTGCTGTTTTCTATGTGGAGCCTGAACTGATGTGTCCATATCGTTATTATTTCGCAGATTGCAGTAGGCTTTCTGACCTGAGATATCACTCCTGCAGCCTTATACTTTTTTTAATTTTACGTGGATAATAAAGTTCTTGTGCATCAACTTGGGTATTTTTAATAATTTTGTGGTGAATCTGTTGCTTACGTAATTGCATAATACAGGATCTTGTATCTAAGTTGCATCACGAGGGGATGAGAGAGTGCAAGTATGTTAGCAAGCATCAGAACTCTTTGTAGCCATGATGGAGGTGCACAAAGTTGGTCTCAGAAATTAACACAGATAATGTGTTATTTAGATCTCGCTTCTGAACTTTTGAAAATTTATCAATCACTTGTCTATGTGATACACTGGCATGGCTGTGCTGAAACATTGCTAACGTGCGTATGTGTCTCTGTAGGTTCATAATGAAGTGGGGACAATTTTTGAATTTGTATTTTGCTCTGATGTTATGATGCGTACTCTGTAATTAAAAAAAATTTATACTGGGGTATTCAGCTTTTTTTTTATTTTCAATGGCCAGGTTTTTAGTGTGCAAACATAGACGTTTCCTCTGAAGATTAATACAGCTTTAAATACTAGGGTTTTTCCACCTCGGAATACCGCATCTATTCGCAATTATAAATATGTAGCACTGTTCTGGACAAGAACTGTGTTATCTTAAGTTCATTGTTGGGCAATTATTTGTCACATTTTCTGAAATGGGTGGCCTGTTTTCTCTTACCTTAATTTAGTTTCATGCGTTTGTGTGTGTGTGTATATATATATATATATATATATATATAATACATATATATAAAAGAGGTGGAAAAAGGTCTCAGGTTTTTTCGTGACAACAAGGGTTAAATATTTTATTCATGAAGGGAGGTTTACACACTTATATTTGCAGATGTTAGCGGGTAAAATATTACGTTAGATTAAACACACCCCCCCGCCCCCGCAAAGGTTTAACATTAATTGACTAATGTGTACGTGGGAGTGTAAATATTTATAAGTATATGCATCACCGGATAAAAAGATTCGTTCGTTATTTACGAAGAGAATAATAATAACCCGATTCAGTATATACTCCTTGAGTAAATCAGACTGGCCATCAACGAATCGTGTGCGAAATAGTAACTTTAAATACCTGTGAAATGCAGAGTTTTATCTCAGTATGCCTGAAAATTGCGAGGAATTGCTGATATTAAATAAATATTTGTGCTCAATATAGTGATTTTTTTTAGTTAATACGTAGCTACACATTTGCCTGCATTGCGTGTTGCGATTCCTTTTATATTTTTCGTCCTCGAAACGTGGATGGCTCGTGATTCAGAAAGCCCGATGCTACGGATTCGATATGAGAGAAAATGGCGCATTCCTTTCCTCTTGTAATGAACACATTAAAATTTTTTTTATTCTTGACTGTAGTAGATTCTCGGAAAAATAGTAGTGTAAGTTTACATTTTCTAGGTGGTGTGCAAGCTAAAATAATATTAAAAGTAAATATTTTACTATTTTGAGACGGAGCTAGCTGCTAGGGTAAGTGAGAACAAAAAAAGACTCGACCAAGAAACCATCCCGGTATTCCCCTGAAGTGATTTTGAAAGTATAAATTCGGGTCGAATGAGTCGAGTATAGAACCCGAGTCACTTTTAACATGGGCCTCCCGTGGTGTTGCATGTGCGTACAGATATCTGTGTTTATTATACTATGAGTTAAAGTTGGCGTGCGTGGGAAATAAAACAAGCTACTGGAGAGACGAGTCTCCCCCTCCCCCGCATGATGCACTCTAGCTAGACCTGTGATCAAGCCAACGTCGCTCAACTCCCGGGCGGTCAGTGCACTAGGGCAAAGCCCAATTCAACAGCTGGTACAGCGCGTCTTGACGTGTGCGCGAGCTCAGATTACGACTGAAAGTCTCTCGTTTACTTCTGTGATGGGACTACTGACCACTTCTTTAAGTTTGGTTTGGTCTTAATAGTATTTTAATGCGTCTAACAGTGTCGCCTGAAATTGGAATATTTTGGGCTCTCTCTTTGCATGTGTGTGTGTGTGTTTGATGTTTGATCAAATGGAGAATGTACCATTTTTGTCTTACTTCTTAGCTTCACAGCATCACAAACTATATTTCGTTTCAACGAATGAATAAAAATTTTCACATTTTTTTTATAAGAAAAAGAAACAAAGGTGGTGTTCCAGCCAGAATTTATTAATAAACAATTTGTACATATAATTAANAGTGTTTGATGTTTGATCAAATGGAGAATGTACCATTTTTGTCTTACTTCTTAGCTTCACAGCATCACAAACTATATTTCGTTTCAACGAATGAATAAAAATTTTCACATTTTTTTTTATAAGAAAAAGAAACAAAGGTGGTGTTCCAGCCAGAATTTATTAATAAACAATTTGTACATATAATTAATTTTCCACATTCGAAACGGATAACATAACTCTAAATTTCCTTCCCCTAAGTAATGCACTGGCTGCAATATGCTCAATTTTTTTTCGCATTTGTGAAGTATTTCTATTTATGTCTCTACGAGGTTGAAGGGTGGTGAATGAGAGCTGTATGCGCGTGTCTTTGCTGGGATTCGTATTATTGTATAAATCTGCATGGTGAACTAGCATCTCGGTAATAAAACTATGTTTTAGTTGTTATAATTCATAAAGAGTGAATAATATTGATACCTGCTGGATTAGAGGCCGCACATATACTTACACATTTTTTCATGTCACTTTTCATTCGGAAAAAGTGACGTAGCAGTGTAGTGTGGTTTCTCGAGGGGGTGGGCAGGGGTGTTTTGCAGCGGATCAGATATATCTTTTAATGGAGCGAGCTCCTGCGAATGTATGAAAATACATACATTTTGTTTGCCGAAGGTAACGGTTTTTTTATGATTTTGAATTTGTGGTTGGTGTACCTTTACGCTAGCATCATCTCACTGAGCTAGAAATATCGTTGCACGTGGAGTAACCATGTGGACCTTTTTTTTCCCGCTGCCTACATTTCCTAACGTAATGATTTAAAACTTGGGAGAAAATGTCTTTAAATGATGAGCGTCTGTGCCTTGGTGAGGAGGAATGCGTGGGATACTTTACTGTGCATATCGCACAATGTGAGTGGTAGCGAAGTGGTTGTCACTCTCCTTTTGGGATTTTCGGGCCATAATGTTTTTGTAGAAAGCTGGACGGCGCCTCCATACAGGAAACATGATTTTTTTTCAACATTAATTTAAAACAAATGTTTTACTGAGGGGGGAAGCATGTTGTTTAGAGGAGAAGGGGCACTTGGTGATTGATTTTTTCATTAATATTTACCCTTAACATTATCTTTTTATGCTTCTTCTCGTGACGTATATTTCCAGTATGAGGCTTTTATAGTTGTTTTGATATCTTTCCTTTCGATTAGAATACCTTCCTTTCGTTGAATGGGGTCGGTTTTGCAATGCCGGGTTTGAGCAATACTTACAGCAAATTTTATTGATAGTGTGTTTATGTGGAGAGCCAAGAGCGATGTTTTCCCCCTTCGAGGTAAACATGTGCAAATATCCTTCGAATACGTTCTGTCGTTGTGGAGGCGCAGGTTTTTAGACTGCGATGGAATGCAGTTTGTGCCTCTACGAATCCATTGACATTAACCAGCCCAGACGCCGTCACGATTATTGGGCGTGATGGCTGCTGTCGCGATGGTGGATGCTCATGCTGAATGAAACCTTGGTTTTGTCGGAAGGACACTCGTACGCTGCTGAGAAGGATATTGCACAAGTCAGAATTTGGCTGGTGAAGGTCCTACAGCTACGCAGCTTTGTGCAAGTTATCGCGCCTAGCAAATGCCATGCCATATTCTGCACACTTATATGTCTCTCGATCTGCATTATTCACATTATTCTAACATTCATACTGTTCGTGTCTTCGAACACATTTGGGGATTGCAAACGACATGTTACAGTAGCGTCAGGGGTACTGAGGTAACTCCTTTGCAAATTTGATAGGTGATAAATCTATAAATAAAACAACTAAATTCCAGTACCTTATTAAAAGATGTTACATATTTCAATTGAGACTAACTGGCCGAAACTGATACTATAAATTTGAGCAGATTTTCAATTTCGCGGGAAATGATATGCGTATTATGTGCACGCTTGCTAATATTCTGCAACCTGATTGAATTCTATATATCTGAAATTACGAATCAGAATGCTAAAATACGAGGATTGAGAGAACGTTCTGTGACCTCTGGCATCAAACGAGAAACTGTGCCGAAGGTCGACAATTTCCCCATAATATACTTTCCCTACACAAGCACATTCTGGCGGACAATACCGAAAACAAGAGCGGTAGTTGTAAGGGATTAAGAATGGGTGAATAATTGTTCGAATTTAAGTGTTGTGTTGAGGAGTAACAGAATAAATACTAAATTTCAGTGGTAATTTAATTAACATTAAAACGAAAAATTACTTTTGATCGGTCTTGATTAAAGTTTTTAATACAAAATAAAATCGATTTTATAAATTTTTCATGTAGGTATCCCGCTGTTTGAAAAGAAAATATTTTCAATACAATTAAAAATTACGGGTATGTATATATATGCGTATATATAACAAATGTGAGAGCCAACAGCTTACTTTATGGCCGAATTGACAGAATGAGCGGGTACCGACAGCTCGCTTGGCAGTTAAATCTCAAAACGAACGCCACCTATGTGTTGAAAATATAATCCAACATGAAGGGCGCAGGCAGCACCACCTATAGTTTAAAGCCTAAACAAGTATGCCAGATACCTGGTGGCTAAATCGGCAGCTCGCCTGGTGGGTAAATCGATAATTAAAACAGTAGCGCCACCTAGGTAATGAAAACATATGAAATCCAATATGGCGTCTACAGCAATGTATAAACAAATGACCAACTAAAAAAAAACAAGACAGCGAGAAAAATCACTTCTTTCCAGAGGAGGCTCGTCGTGCGTCTTATAATCGGCGTGCGTCTTATAAAGAGTTTTTTCAGGGGGATAAAATAGTCCGCCCTTGCGATTAAAGTAGGCCGCTGAAACGAAGGTTTCCGAAAACACCCGAGTTGCTAGCAAATGAGAAACTTTTGCGGAGCAATTAAATATATTGGAAGGGGATGGGCAATTAGCCAATCAGAATAAGGGATGGGGTAATTGGCCAAATAAATATACTCGAAGGGAGGAGTGGAAGAGTCATTCGTCTGCTGGGCGTGGTACTGGTAACATCACCAGCAATGTAAAACAAATTACAAACGAAAAACAACGATGGCGGTCGAACGAAGGTGAGATACAAACTCCAGTAATGTATAAACAAATGATAAACGAAAAAAACAAGACGACGGAGGGTGGCTATGACGCTGAACATAATGGTGGACTGCATCGACCAAGATGGTGGACGTTTGCACCTACCAATATGGTGAACTGCACCCACCAAATTGGCGGACGGCTGCACCTACCACGATGGCGGATGGTGGCTGTGATGCCTACCAAGATGGTGGACTTCACATACCGAGATGGTGGAATGATTAGGGATGGAGTGGGGTGTGGGAGACCTCCGGAAACGTAATTTTTAATACATTTCTAAATAAATTTTTAAAATAATTATTAAGTATTTTTTAAATATGTTTTTATATTTTTAATATATATTTTTATGAATAATTAAATTTTTTAAATTTTTGTGATTTATTTGGATTTCCTGGGTTTCCAAGTTCAAATGTTACCTGGGGCCAAGGTCAGGGTCAAGGTAACCTGGATACAAGATGGCCGCCGGTCGACCGGAATGACAGCACGAACATCTCCGTCGCTCCGCTCCCAGGTCCCTTTGTGCCAAAGTCGCCACAATCGCTCTACTGTGGAGAAACGCCAGTTGGTCTGGCGTAGCAGGCAGCGCGATGAGATAACAGCGGCAGGGAGACCAGACAATGAGTCGCGACTGACGAGACTGCACGGACAATGGCTGACGTGTCCTCGCGCGTGTCTGTCTGCTGCTCGCCCCACAAACATCCTGCTGCGATACGAGACTACACTTCCGCGTGTCTGGAGGAGACATACCTCCCCTGGGTGGGTGGCTGTGACTGGGTAACACTCACGGGAGAACTAAAGGCCATTACAAAATTGAAAATTTTAGCATTTGACTTTACGATTTGTCTTTACGTTTACTTTCCTGTATGTCGTATCCTATGGAGCTTAATACAACTACCAAAGATAACGTCATGCAATTTTGACTCAACGATTTCGAAAAGTTGAAACTTAAAATAAAAGACAAGCGGACTTTTGGCCGACAATCTATCAGAAATTATGCAGAATAAATATTTGTTTACTATAAAGCGATTTTCATCTCGTTATATTGATTTTCATCTCGTTATATTGAAACAAGCATGTATAAACTAATTAAATTATTTAAAAACGAATGTAATGTGAAGGGGAAACCTAAATGTTACAAAACGCCAGACGGACGTATCAGAAATCGTTAGGGATGAAGGTCTTAATTAAAATAAAAGAACTAAATGAGATTTTTTTATTTATTCACACAGCTATCATTTACAACATTGAGGTAGCTATCTTCACGATTATTCTTATTATTCTTAGTGAGCGAGATATAAAACTTATATCTCAATTCTAATTCAAGTCCATACCAATGCCTATATTGGTTACAGTCTCTTAATTCACAATCATTATTCACACATATTCAATCTGTATATTGTGATAATTCCAAATGCCTTACACTCAAGCATTCAGTTCAATAGTCCATCAAAGTCAGGAATTCAATCCGCTCAAGTCCCTTTAGCTTATCTGGCTCACGCGGCAGCTGGCCTTTGTAAATCACCGCGCATTTCTCGCGTTGCTACTCTGCCCTTGGCACACCGTTTTGTTCGTTCGCAAGAGACGGGGCAGAGGAAGCAATGCGGAGCTGCGAGCGAGTAACAATAAAAATCGAAGTTAATGAATAAAGGAAACAAGCGAGACGTTTGCTTGAAAATGTATTCATGGGTGATATATAATGATTTATATAGCAAGATACACAGTTTTTTTTTGTGAATACTGAAAAACCAATTTTCAAATTTCTGGATTTTTAAATTTAGAACATTGTTTTGTGTATCGATGGCTTGGTCAAAAGATAGTCAATATATAGTAAAATGCTAAAGTTTTCTACTGTGTATGGACCTTCAAGCAGCGGCCACATCAAAAGTTAAACTTCGTACGCTATGTTGTCTGTGTTCGCTGCGNCTGTGTATGGACCTTCAAGCAGCGGCCACATCAAAAGTTAAACATCGTACGCTATGTTGGCTGTGTTCGCTGCGCTGTGTAGCGGTAAAACAAAACAAACAGCATCCGCTATGAGACGGCGAACGGTGAAGCCTGCGCGTGGGTCATCTGTGCGTACACGTTATTCAACCACTCCACGACGCTTCAGTGAACATGGCATGCGTAGTGTTCACATCTCCGTGTGGCCTGTCATTACATGAACATGCCGCATGTCGCCAAACTGTGTGCAGAACGTCGGCGCAAATCATAATCACTTTACAAAACTGATCAACTTGCTTTAGAGATGCCTTCTTAGGAATAGCACGGAGGAAGTGTTACACGTGTGTGCACCAATATCAGGCGCTCCATTTATCTCCAAAGCCAATTGTTTAGCAAGTGAGAAAGACTTAATATAATGTTTTCCTGGTAATTTTTAAGTNGATTTTTAAATTTAGAACATTGTTTTGTGTATCGATGGCTTGGTCAAAAGATAGTCAATATATAGTAAAATGCTAAAGTTTTCTACTGTGTATGGACCTTCAAGCAGCGGCCACATCAAAAGTTAAACTTCGTACGCTATGTTGTCTGTGTTCGCTGCGCTGTGTAGCGGCAAAACAAAACAAACAGCATCCGCTATGAGACGGCGAACGGTGAAGCCTGCGCGTGGGTCATCTGTGCGTACACGGTATTCAACCACTGCACGACGCTTCAGTGAACATGGCATGCGTAGTGTTCACATCTCCGTGTGGCCTGTCATTACATGAACATGGCCGCATGTCGCCAAACTGTGTGCAGAACGTCGGCGCAAATCATAATCACTTTACAAAACTGATCAACATGCTTTAGAGATGCCTGCTTAGGAATAGCACGAAGGAAGTGTTACACGTGTGTGCACCAATATCAGGCTCTCCATTTATCTCCAAAGCCAATTGTTTAGCAAGTGAGAAAGACTTAATATAATGTTTTCCTGGTAATTTTTAAGTNCTCCATTTATCTCCAAAGCCAATTGTTTAGCAAGTGAGAAAGACTTAATATAATGTTTTCCTGGTAATTTTTAAGTATGAGTATCGCTTCTAAAATCCCATAGAGGAGCGTTATCGACGGGAAGGTGACGTGACAATTCAGTGATCTCCGCTTAGGGGCTACGAAGAGGCGTGATGCGTATGCCTGGGTCGCCCTTAGCGCTTATGGACGTAGGAAGTGCAAAACTCATCCAGCCAGGTGGCCACCTGAACAAATGGTGCGTATATTACTCTTATATCCAGCAATGTGGACGCAGTATAAGGGCGAAACTGGAAGGTGTATGTAAAGCAATATCACTCCTGTGTGCAAACCACTGAAGAGGCGTGCAGAAGGCAACTGTGGGATTTCAGCGATGTTGTACGTTTTCTTCAAACAGTTACTTTGACTGGCACGACTCAGTCAGTCTGTCATGTGACGTCTAACCAGATCCTAGACAATCACACACAGCTTCAGCAGAAACAAGTGCTCCACATTTCTCACTACTCTACAAACAAGAAGTTACTGAAATAACTAATGATTCTACTTTCATCAACATGGATGCCATTAATTTGTAAATATTTTTTTAATGCTGAGTTAGTAGGTAGAACTAGACATCTCGTTGAAAGCAAAATCATAAAAGATGAAATCATAAACACGTGCAACAGTAGTGAGACAATTACAAATTCACACAAGCCTTACCAGGGACTCGAACCCAGAAAACCTCGTACCATAATACCACAAGCTAGTGTTCAATCAACTGCATTATGAAGTTCGGAATCGAGCATCGACTTTGAAGTTAATCAGTCTAATGTTTCGAACGAAAGGGTTTACGAAAACTAAATATTAATNCGGAATCGAGCATCGACTTTGAAGTTAATCAGTCTAATGTTTCGAACGAAAGGGTTTACGAAAACTAAATATTAACAGGGCCGTCATTTTGAAAATAAGTGACTGAGCCACATAAAGCATGCAAATTTACACGGACTACCATGCCGCTACTTGTGTGAGGGATTCAGTGAAAATCGGTTTATTGGTCCCTGAGATATGGCATAAAACATCCATAATTTAGATGTGACGATCTCGATAACTGGAGGACAAAATAGCAATGTAATTGCACATTCGTTGATTGTTTAATGNATAATTTAGATGTGACGATCTCGATAACTGGAGGACAAAATAGCAATGTAATTGCACATTCGTTGATTGTTTAATGTCAGTATACAAAGTGAAGTTTATATCGATTACATGGTTTTGTATATATAGCACACTAAACAGAAATTATTTTATGGCAGCCGTTCTGAAAATGTCTGTTACACTGAAAAATACATATAGTTATATGGCCTACCTGAACAAAACTCCTTCGCCAAATTTGGTAAGAATGAGTAGATTGTTTCTCGTGATATCATATAAAAACGGAAATTTTTTTGTGGGTCTAACTTACAAAATGGCCGAGAAATGAGACTCTGTATAAAAACATTTTATGGTTGTAAATGATACTGCCAGCATACAACATTATGTTGGAATTTGTCTCGTAAATAAAAGATACTGAGTGAAAGAATATGTATATAGCTACCATTTTAAAAGTGAGTGCCTGACCTCCTTAAAACATAGCCGTTTACACTACCTGATGCAGTTCAATTTGGTTGCCAAATTTCGTAGGAATAAGTTAATGGCTTCCCTAGATATACAAATAAAACTTAATTTTTTCATGTGGCATATCTTACAAAATGGGGGACAAAAGAAGCTCCGTATAGAAGCATTTGATGGTTGTAACATATATTGTCAGAATACAATATTAAGTGGGAATTGATTACATGATTTCGACAGTAAAGTATACAAAGTTGGGATGCATATGTGGCTGCAANCGGAATCGAGCATCGACTTTGAAGTTAATCAGTCTAATGTTTCGAACGAAAGGGTTTACGAAAACTAAATATTAATAGGGCCGTCATTTTGAAAATAAGTGACTGAGCCACATAAAGCATGCAAATTTACACGGACTACCATGCTGCTACTTGTGTGAGGGATTCAGTGAAAATCGGTTTATTGGTCCCTGAGATATGGCATAAAACATCTATAATTTAGATGTGACGATCTCGATAACTGGAGGACAAAATAGCAATGTAATTGCACATTCGTTGATTGTTTAATGTCAGTATACAAAGTGAAGTTTATATCGATTACATGGTTTTGTATATATAGCACACTAAACAGAAATTATTTTATGGCAGCCGTTCTGAAAATGTCTGTTACACTGAAAAATACATATAGTTATATGGCCTACCTGAACAAAACTCCTTCGCCAAATTTGGTAAGAATGAGTAGATTGTTTCTCGTGATATCATATAAAAACGGAAATTTTTTTGTGGGTCTAACTTACAAAATGGCCGAGAAATGAGACTCTGTATAAAAACATTTTATGGTTGTAAATGATACTGCCAGCATACAACATTATGTTGGAATTTGTCTCGTAAATAAAAGATACTGAGTGAAAGAATATGTATATAGCTACCATTTTAAAAGTGAGTGCCTGACCTCCTTAAAACATAGCCGTTTACACTACCTGATGCAGTTCAATTTGGTTGCCAAATTTCGTAGGAATAAGTTAATGGCTTCCCTAGATATACAAATAAAACTTAATTTTTTCATGTGGCATATCTTACAAAATGGGGGACAAAAGAAGCTCCGTATAGAAGCATTTGATGGTTGTAACATATATTGTCAGAATACAATATTAAGTGGGAATTGATTACATGATTTCGACAGTAAAGTATACAAAGTTGGGATGCATATGTGGCTGCAGTTTTAAAAATAAGACTCAGACATATTTAAAACATACAATTTTACATCATCTGCCGCAGTCCTACTAGCTTGCCAAATTTGGTACAAATGGGTTCATTGTTTACCGATATACGACATAAAAACTTCATTTATTCGTGTCATGCTAGCTTACAAAATGGCTGACAAAAGTGACCTTGAGTTGGCATATACGAAGCTTGTAATATATGCTTTCNTACAATATTAAGTGGGAATTGATTACATGATTTCGACAGTAAAGTATACAAAGTTGGGATGCATATGTGGCTGCAATTTTAAAAATAAGACTCAGACATATTTAAAACATACAATTTTACATCATCTGCCGCAGTCCTACTAGCTTGCCAAATTTGGTACAAATGGGTTCATTGTTTACCGATATACGACATAAAAACTTCATTTATTCATGTCATGCTAGCTTACAAAATGGCTGACAAAAGTGACCTTGAGTTGGCATATACGAAGCTTGTAATATATGCTTTCNTGTCATGCTAGCTTACAAAATGGCTGACAAAAGTGACCTTGAGTTGGCATATACGAAGCTTGTAATATATGCTTTCAGCATAAAAAATTTAGTAAATCTTGGTTAAATGGTATAGTAGAAGTACCCACCAAATTAACATTAAATATTTGTATAGACGCCATTTTTAAATGGATATCTTATCAAGTTCCATCACTTACGCTTACCTAACTTGTCATAGTATCACTTATATGCCAAATTTGGTGATAATTACTTTGATAGTTTTCGAGACATAACGTAATATTCTTTATTTTATTCATTTTGTGCTAGCTTCCAAAATAGCAGAATAACAACAATATCCATTAAAATATTTAATGCTGATGTGATGCTCTGCCAGCACACAAAATTCTGTTTAAATAGGTTGAATGGTTCCTAAGATATTAAATATCACCCAAAATACAAGATTGGCCACCATTTTGTAAGTAACTGTTTGACGTGAAAGAAAACTATATACGTCGTATTTACATACTAAGTTCTATATATGCGCCGAGTTTGGTGAAATTTGGCAAATTCGTTCACAAATTTAAAAGGGGAGACACACGCAAAGATACACACAGTCTCACACAAACACATAACATACACACACATACACGCAGCCACACAAACAGGCAAGTTATCTCTTGAGCCGTTCTCTCCTTAGAAAAGTAGGCTAAAGAATTAATCTTTTCCCTAAAGACCACAAAAAGTTTTTAATTTTTCAGTACATTTTTGTTACTTACTAACATCTTAACAAAAGCGAAAAAAATGCATTATTTCAATGAATTCTGCAATATACATTAAAGATTTACCAATCTGAAGAANTCTTAACAAAAGCGAAAAAAATGCATTATTTCAATGAATTCTGCAATATACATTAAAGATTTACCAATCTGAAGAAATTTGCTTATAAACTGCATACAATGTATATATACTTTTTTAACTAAAGATTATTTAAGATACGATTTATTTAGACGATAATAGCATTTAACCAAATTAAAAAAAATACAAATATATTCGGAAAAGGTTGACCCATCATTGTTTTACTATTAATACAAATACAGGTTGAATAAAACTAAACTATTTAATAAGCAATCATTTAGACATTCATGTACTGGAAAAGTAATCGTTTATTATTTGACAGTGAAATCAAATACAATAATAACCGAAATCCATGCTAATTGAAAGTTATCCAATCGCCAATAGTTGTTTGTAAAGTATTGCACGAGAGTTCGTTTGCACGTTTCTTCTTCCTCTTTATAACTGAATTATGTTCCACATAAGATTTGGTAATTTGCCTAGCTTCAGCAGTGATTTTTCGATCAAAATTTTATCTGATTCTGCTTGGGCTGAAAAGTGAAACCTCAGATGATATCTTAGCTCTGAATATCCACCATCTGCTACTGCCAGGTGTTCGGCGCTCACACACGTAGCATACTGCCTCTTGCTTTCGTTCTAGTCCCAACATGGAAACTATTTCCTCCATCGAGGAGGCCGCGGTGGGGCAGCGGCTAGACGCTCGCCTCCCACCAAAACGTATCGGGTTCGATTTCCGGTGGCATCGGGCCAGGCGATGCCACTGGTCGGCGAGTTTTCTCGGGGACTTTCCGCTTCTCCCGCACGTGCATTCTGGCTCTGCTCCATATCTACGTTGCTTCGCCATCATTGGTTCTCAATTCCAATAGAACCGCTTGAACGTCTGCACTGCCATTCCTTCATCGAGAGATCGTTGCTAGTGGATCAGAGCATCCCTGAGTGCTGCAACTATACTGTAATGGATCACAGAATCCCTGGATGCTGCAAATGTAGTGTACTTTCTCCTGTTGCCATACGTAACTTCGGATGTGTGGAGTTCATTATTTACGATTAATTATTTTCTGAAGGGACTAATGGTGTCACCTTATGACATGAATTTCACAATTCAGTTACTCACGTATGTTTAAAATTTTAACATAGAGTTAGCTGGAAATTGATCAACTTTATTGTGTTTGTGTAACAACATTATCACATTAAAAAAACTGATAATTTTAAACATAAATAGAAACGTTACACGAAGTAAAATGTTCCACTTTCACAACGATGATAAGCTCGTGACTAGCGTCATCGTGGCCTGAATTCCACCACACTTTGAACAATGTGACATGTTATTTACTGACTGTATGGGATACGCTGATGAATGCATCAGCTAGTTCACGACTGCAAGCGGCTGAGATGTGTGAAACGTGGGCCAGTGCTCAACATATGCAGAGTGTGCAGTCAGCAATCACGACTTGCTGTGAAGGCTAGTCGTGACACACGACCAACCCCCGGCATCGTATAGGCAGTCTGTGTAGTCACGACCAGCAGACAGCAAACATCTGGGGCAAGCCAGGCCACCTTCATGTCTCTCACGCGTGATCAACGTCTCCTCGTGGGCTGTTGTAGGTTAGTTCTGCACTTTACAAAGCCCTGCTTAAGATATACTTTCCCTCTCATGTTGTATCCTTCTGCCTTATGTCAACTTATCAATCGTGCTGGACGATGCCGCTCGTCAGCGGGTTTTCTCGGGGCGCTCCCGTTCCCCCGTCCTTGCATTCCAGCACCGCTCCATTCTAGGGTTTCATTTCTGTCATGCCCAGGATGACGGTCACCTACGGGTCCCAGCTGGAAAGACCGTCATTAGGTGGCTGTCGCCTTGCCCTGGGTGCACTCCCCACACGCCATTATTATTATTCTTAGGTTTGCCATGATTTCTCAAAATCACTCCACTCTAGTAGTTCCTTATTATAGGCCATGGCCTATTCCTTCCCCGCTCCGGCTTCTCTGAGAAACTTTCTCCATCTCTAACGACCTCGCCGTCGATGAGACGTTGAGCCCAACCTACAGAGCTACGTACCTTCCTCACAGACAACATTTTGCAACGTCAGTAAATGTGTTAATGACTTGCGAGTAACTGGCTACGGGTACTTATTCTTTCATAAGCACGCTTGTCCATTATGTCAAACTCACTCCAGGCCAGTGACGGCTACTAGGCAACACCTCGCGTGACTCAGCCTGCGGCCACGGTCTCAGTGGTTCAAGTGGTCCAGGGCCAGGTGCAGTAGTGGGCGGCATTTCTGTGAACAACCGTGAGCGGTAAGTTCCTGACTTGATCGTCAACTTGGCAATGGCGCAGATGACGAAGCGTGTTCTAACTTGTGTCAAGACTAAGCGCTATAGTCGCCTCCAGTGTGATACTGCTGAGGTTCCTGGACAAGGGCGTGGTTGCAACATGCAGTCTGATTCACAACATACATGTGTTCCTGCCATCGACAAACCAGCAAGACTTGTAACATATTCTACCTTACTTCAAGACATTTCCTACATTCCACTAGTGTGTCTGTTGCCACGTGTGGTTTAGCTGTTCGTGACAACTATTACCAATGGCGACAGGTTGCTGGAGAAGTATCCAGCTTGTATGCGATGAGCTGGTAAATGTTAAGTCGAAACTGTGTGCACGACCTTGAATCTGCAGCGCCAATTATGAAGAGTGATGTATGCGTGGGAGCCTATAGAGCGCAGTGCTCGACTTGTGCCTAGGCGAACAAGGCACCTGCCTAGGGCACTAGCCTCAGGGTGGTGGGGGGAGGGGCTGGCAAGGGGACAAACTGTTTTTTATATTTTACTTGTCCAGAAAATCAAATAGGAAAGTACAACAGTAATTAAATTAATAGAGGACACCGGTCAATAACATGACTTGAATATCAATTCACCGAAAAGTTTGATAATATTCTATAGTTTTGCATGAAATAAGACACAAATATGAGCGTTTCTTCGCGCTGGTGAGGTTCGCAGGACGCCAGCGCAAGGGAAGTAAACGATCACCTACATTATGACTTTTTACTTGGCATGTATTTTTTTTTCGTGTCGTTTCATAAGATATTTTATCTTGGTGGGCACTGCCAATGATCCACAATTATTACTTGTAGTTAATATGGTGGGCACTAGCATAGCAGAGTTGTAAAGCAATACGAGGGTACCTTGAAACTATTCATCAGCCACCACCCGTCTATCCCAAGTATACGGCGTTTTGGTAAACCACTGCCAGAGTTGACAACACTGTTTGCAATATTTACATTATACTGCCCTTACTCTGCTTAGGGCTTCGTATTTACCAAAGTTAATTATGATCCTGTGATTACTTAAATTTGCGTCTTATTCCTTATAATTTCGAAGATGGACAGCGAATTGTTGCAGCGATGGTAATAAAGAGTTTACGGATATATACTGCAAGGTGACTACTAAAAGTGTTACCATCGTGACGAGATTTTTAAAACCGCTTTGCAAAACACATAATTTTATTTACTTCTCCTTATATACTACAAGAATTCAGTCGATTATGGAGAGTTTTAAATTTTCAACTTTACGCATATTTAATTTCAGACATTTCCTGTTGACAATCATGTCGAAAGACAAGCAAATTACTCTTGTAAGTCCTGCTAGCATACACACTGAAATGATACATTGAAAAAATTGTTGTGGTATACGGTTGCCNAAATTACTCTTGTAAGTCCTGCTAGCATACACACTGAAATGATACATTGAAAAAATTGTTGTGGTATACGGTTGCCTAAGAAGGTATTAATTAAAGTATTTATTGCAAGCGTTTTCAACCGTTTTGATTAATGTTTTAAATGATACTGCTGACTTGATGCCTGATCCCGAGTTCCCATATGTGATGATTTCAGTGGAAATATGGGAAGAAAGTTCACACGATGCTCCTTGTGGCAATACACACCATTCACGTCAGAAAAGAAGTCCTCGCTTTAAAAATTACAAAAACAAATAACAAAGCTGGCGCTGCTCTATGCGTCTTGACCGAGTCACACGTAAACTTAACAAGTTTAAAACATAGTCAAACGTCAGAGTTCACACCATCCACNTATGCGTCTTGACCGAGTCACACGTAAACTTAACAAGTTTAAAACATAGTCAAACGTCAGAGTTCACACCATCCACCTCTTTGAAATATGCACTTTTATTCCTACATAAAAGCCATTTACGTCTTCACAGTTGAGTTAAATTAATGACTGTGTAATTCGCTCTGAGATACTCTATAACAATATGTCGTTGAGTGCAAGGATATATATAATGAAGAAATTTGTCAATGTGTAGGCCTATCGCATTTCCTCTCGCGGCGGACTAAGCTGCATTTATTTGTTTTCGTCCACTTCGACAAACGTTACAAGCCATTTAGTGTCCTTCTACTGTAAACATGTTATATCACGCGCACATTTAATCTATGACCTTTATAATTGTCACAGATTTTGTGTTCCTTATCAGTTAGTTAAATATACACATAAAAAATATTGAGTTAATTTTTTAAACCAAAGCTTTGTGTTTTCCACTAGGTTGGCTCTTTCTCAGTTATTCTATTCTTGTGTTCTTAATTCATTATATATAGGTACAAATACTAAAATAGCAAAATAAAACAGACACTATGTAATATTAAGGCCCGCGTACCCCACTTCACAGTGTATTATTGCAAATTGTATCTGTCTTGGCTGGCTGGAAGTCTAGCTTTCAGGGCAAGAATTGCACTATGAACTGAGATAATTTTATTTACTAGTTTGTGCATTAAAATAAGTATAACTGCTGACAGCTAGGCTACATACAAGTAAGACTAATAAATCATGCACAGTTTGTGCATGTGCATACAGCCACTGGTTTCTAAGACCACTCCCCTTGTCATCCACCACTCCCCTTGTCATCCACCACTCCCTTCACCTGCTGTCCCTCGCTTGTGATTGTCCGTCCAGCTCCCTTGACCCTCCACCTGCTGCTCTCACTTGGTTGGCTCTAACCTTGATCTCTCCTCGCTCACATGTGGCAGAGTGCTGTCATTTCGCCTGCGTTCCTTTCTCTACTGATAGCGCTGAGGTTATTGACCAGCAAGTTACCAAACAGCCAACCAGTGATCTCAGTGACGAAATACTCGTCAGTACCGACAGCGGTAGANTATTGACCAGCAAGTTACCAAACAGCCAACCAGTGATCTCAGTGACGAAATACTCGTCAGTACCGACAGCGGTAGAAAAAATGACGGCCGCTATTCCTTTGAGTTTGTCATCATGTAATTTTTAATTGATGTGTTTTTAGATGACAAGATTANAAAAATGACGGCCGCTATTCCTTTGAGTTTGTCATCATGTAATTTTTAATTGATGTGTTTTTAGATGACAAGATTATTAATTTGTGTAAAATGAATATGAAGAATTAATTTATGTGAAAATAATTTAATACTGAGACATTATTAACTTCTTCGCATTCACTGCAGGTGGCATCAGTATTAGAGTTTCTTGGTTGGAAGCATCATTTACCGCCGCCATGATTGTTCGTCTGCCACTGCTGAGACTGCCCCACCCCGTGCACATTTGTGGCCTCAGCAGGAAATGTAGCTTCCAGCCCAGATACCACAACAACTCTTGTCAGAGACCCACAGCATCAGTAAGTAAAAGAACACTGGTCAGCTTACTCAGCGCAGGATATATGAGAACTAGGGCAAGTCACGCGGCCACGAGAGACTAAATACGGGCTTCTAGAGTCTAAGAGCTATGTACATCAGTAACTAAACATGTATCTTCCAGCTCAAGCGTACTGTTTTTATTTATTTGGCAATTCCTAAATACACCGGCAATCTGTAATTTTGAGAAATGTGCATGTTCTGCAGTGCAATAGGGATTACAGTTACGTATTATTGTTGTCTGTATGATTAGAGTAAAGAACAGGATAATAATTCTTTATTTG
Organism: Clitarchus hookeri; assembly: GCA_002778355.1. Taxonomy (NCBI): domain Eukaryota; kingdom Metazoa; phylum Arthropoda; class Insecta; order Phasmatodea; family Phasmatidae; genus Clitarchus; species Clitarchus hookeri. The sequence goes on from NQII01004136.1 coordinate 107,412, forward strand.
GTCAATTGTATGCGACTGTGGGGTGATGACAAGGGCTTCTGTAATATCACTGCAGAGGACCAGTAGTTTTTCTACTGGTGCAGCTTTTTCTTGGAACAGTTGAGCTGTTTCTCGGATTACGTGTGCATAGAGGTTGAGGCTGGTGAGCAAGTTATTGATAGCTCAGAGCGTTTCCCCGATGTCAAGGGACTCTGTGTTGTTTGGTGGCTGTTAGTTCGTGTTGCTCGTAGATGATGGCTTCTGTTGCTGTTATGAAGGGACTTGTTGTTGCGATGATGCTGCACGTTGATGAAGCCCTGGGAAGGAATGTTGAGTCTCTGCTGTAGCTGGAGTGGTCAGCACAGACTTGGAAACAGTGTTTCCCCATCGTTGACGAAGTTGTTATTTGTGTTTTCTTCTTGTAGTGCTGATCTTGGAGCCACCCTCATGATCTCCTCCACAGTCGGGGCAAGTGCGATGGTCGTCTGCCCCCAGTGGAGAGTCGGTAAATTGATGTTGATTGGAGGATTGCTTGCATGCTGGAGATGTGTAGTTTTTGCTTGCCACATGGCCAAATCATTGGCAGTTGCGGTAGTTCTTGAGTGTGTTGTCGTGGCAGGGCTCCACGGAAGCACGTTGTTGATATTGACTAGTTGAGAAGACTGCGAGTCGTGTGGTAGTATGACGAGGATAGGTCGGCAGTAGAAGGCTGAGCGTGGTATGGATGTATCCTTCTCTAGTGTTCTTGCTTATGCGTTGACGAAGCCCTGTTGTTTTCAACTTTATCTTTGTCGGTTCCCGCTGGCAGGTGTCGGATGACCATGCGGCATTGCTTGTTGTGAAGAGGCGGAGTGAAGGTCAAATGAATCAGCTTCTTCCGTACTGCTTATCGCTGTTCTTATTCAGGACAGTAGGACAGTTCCAATAGTCACCAAGTTTTCTGATATCCTGCACTCAGTGTAACCTCAGCTTCTGATAACAACCAATGAGGCTACCTTTCTTGATTTCCGTACACAACAGTGCCACCAGAGACATCTACACATCGCAGCAAAACCGTCGCGAGGGCACTGTGACACCCTTGTCTTGTCACGTCACTGTGACGCGCTAATCTCATTGTCGCGTCACTGTGATGCGCTTGTCTCATTGTCGCGTCACTGTGACGCGCTTATCTCATTGTCGTGTCACTGTGACGCGCTTGTCCCACCGGACAGTCATTGATGTAGAAACATACACACACCTACATGACTGGACACGTGCCTACAATTCATGTTGCTGCTATCATATTATTTTAAGGAAATAACTGGTGTTGTACTAATACATACTTTGAATTAAAATGAGGAATGTTGAAGAACATTTTTTTTATGTAGTCTGATAATCAGAACGTAAAAAATTATAAATGTTTGCCATGTTGCGTCGCAAAAAAAAAAAATATTTTTTACCCCCACCGAAAATACTATATTTAAAAGGTTATCTTTTAATTTTAATTATATTAATTATAAACACTGTTATGGTGAAGAATTTTTTTTTAAATTGCACACTTAACAAAATAAAGCACAGAAACTACACTCGCAAAGTAACAATTTCAAAGCCGGTTTCAAAATACATTCAAGCTAATGTGAAATATATATTTCTCATTCTTAATATCCTGCCCTACCATCAATAATATCTGCTATCATACGGAATTTCTGTCATTAAATTCTTATACATATGTAATGTTTTAGTTTATTCTGAATTATGTGAGGTGTTTGTCACCATTACAACCTCCTTCCGACCATACATTTTGTGCTTAAGCCAGATAACATATTTTCTGGCAGACATATCCAATAATGTGTGCCTCAATGAGAAGCTCATCCTATAATATATTTTTTATTCAATTTCGACCAGCTTGCTTGAAACAATATTTGTCCATTTTTATTTAGTTTTGTGGTGCTGCGAGATTCTCTGAAAGCATACACATGAGTCATGTGTATGCTTTTGTCAACTTTTCTTCGCCACACTCCTTCCAGTTTCATTAAAACCTACTTTATTCCATATACTTCTCTAATAATTTCCTAACTCTAAACAGTTAGAGGGGCCGTGGTGGTATAGTGGTAAGACTAATCGCCTTCAATTCCCGGCAGGGTCAGCCGGCCGTCGCCATTGGCTTGCGGGATTTCTCCAGACACTTCCGTTTCTCCTGCTCTTGCATTCTGGCGCTGCTCCGTCTTCTCTTCACTTCACCTCGCCAGCGTTTAGCCCTCTACAAATATTTCTAATTTAAAAAAACCTATTTGAAAATTATTTGCTAAAATTGTTTTTGTAACAGTACAAGTAAATTATGTAATTTTTTTTTAAACGATGGTGTTGAATGTGTAGAACTAATATTGAATGTTAACAAGCGAATACTGTGGACGAGGTATTTACTATAAACACGGATATTTTTTAACAATTTCGTATGTTTCATAAAAATTGTGTTGTACAAATATATTCCTGGCAAATAGTTTCTTAGTGATTGTAGGCAGAACGTACAAAAAGGTTTACTGTGGAGATCTCGCTTTTAAGCGCCATACGAAACCTGTCCAATCGAACTGCTTTGTTTTGCACGTGCTTCCGCAGCGTAGACCGGAATGAAGGCCAGCATTGTGCAATAAGCGAAGCAATACGAATAAGAACGAAGGAGCGTGTCCAATCCTAGGACATAAAGAGGAGAGTGATGAATGCGAGCAGCCTTGCGCCCGGACAGAAATGTATCGGCTGGCAGCATCACAGAGGCCATGGAGGCGATGGTTCGATCACAGCTCTCAACATGACACTGGACATTTGTGAGGCCAGAGCTAGCACTCGAGTCAGTCAACCCCACGACAACAAGGCGGTCTCCTGTGTCGTAGAGCGAGTGAGCTGCTGTAGTGGTTAGTCTCCTGACTCGCATTCACCTGGAGTTCCTTCCATGCCCGGTCATCCTCGCTGCTGTTTCCCTAAACCACTACCTAAGATGGCTCCTTACTACAGGTCATGGCCGATAGCTTTTCCGTTGCTGCTTATTTAAAATACTTGCTCTAGTGACCTCGTCGATGGCATTGAAGACCTTGTCGCCTAGCTCTTATTCCCCTGATCGCAGCCGGGCGAAGTAAGCTTCCCAATATAACATTTTAACGCTTCAGACATTCTCAGCATCAGTCTAGAAACATTAGATAAAATTGTTTTAGTGTTCTGTGCTTGATCCACTACGGCTCACGAATTGCAGTAAGAACAGGAATTATCACGTATACTTAAAGAGTCTGGGGGAAATTACAATAAATGTATTTATTTACAGTGCAAATAGCATTTTAAATAACAATTGGGTAAACATTTTCTCTTATGGTGTGTGAATCTCGTTAAGATCAAAAATTACTTTTGGATCTTCTAAATCTCGACCGGAAACCCGGAATCCAAGATGGCGTCCACTCCATTGTTTGTCAATATCTGGCCTCTGTATCGTCATGTAAAACTCATTTTATTTTAAACATATTTGGAGTAACTTGAATACAATCTAGTTAGGGAAACCTTTTTATACGAAATATAATTCGAAATGCAATATGTAACATTTTACAGCACATATTTTTGTAAGTACCAAGCAAACGTCAGACCAACATACATCATTCTGACGTAATTAAGACAACAAAGTCGTGGTTACGCAGTGTCGGGTATACGGCTGTGGGTTTTACGTCATTACGTCTGCGTTAGTGAGTAATTTTTATATCGAATGAAATGAAAGTAACGAATTAAATACTTGAATTATATGGCTTTTATTCAACACATCTGAACTAGATATTTCGTTTTGCACCAAAATCATCGCCCCATTACATCGGAGTCACGATATGAACTGTCCGGAGATGTTCGTCCTCGCCGAAATTTGCCGCCAATCGCCGCGGATCCCCACCCGCGTCTAGCGCATGCGCAATGCCAACTCAAGCTCCTTCTCCCGTCGTTCGAACAGCATCGTATTTATTTCAATCGCGTCATTACCCACGAAGTTATAGTAACAGAATGGATCACCTTACAAATGTTACATCCTGGTGTCACATGTGTTGGTCTGAAATTAAGAACACATATAGTCTAGTCTCATTATCTTAACACTTTTTGAATCGAACCTTTAGTGAAATCACTTTAAGTATGACGTAGTTGATTGTTACCTAAATATGTAATGTATAACAAGCGTTCAATATATATATGTATAAACTTAAAACTAGGTACATTTATGTTAAATTGAACGTTATTTTATATATTATATATGTAAAGTATAATATTTAATTCATAATTAATATGAATAAAAGTAGAGAAAATGTTATTGTTGGTAATGCTTGGTACAAAATGGTTATTATGCAAAATATAATTGAACCGAGTGTGGTGTGTTGTCCTTTTGGAGTAATTGTCTAGACTTAATGAAGCTTGGTTTGCATGACGCATAGGAATAGCCTGATAGTAGAGACTCAAGAAAGTTATAAGTAACCACAAATGGACTCGGTTCTCGTCAAAAGCAGTTCAGTGCTGGTAATGGGAAGTGAATTACAACGCACCTGCCATGCGCACTCTACCCCATGTGTCCTCTGCGCTGAGAACTCGTGAATGTATTTTGTACACGCCAACCAGCAGCCGAGCAAATAATAGAGAACCTTCCGCAGAACACTGTAGCCAATGAGACACAAGGTCCATTCCCAGAGCCTTGCGCAGCCAATCCGAGAACGAGTAGGAGGTCCACATGAGAAGAACATCCACGCCCCTGCTGGCCTTGAGAGTCCTCCCTCGAGCAGAAGTGAACCTCAGACATTCCGAGAGCGCAGCGTCAAGGCCGCTATACCGACACGAGAGCAAACAAGGGACATCAATCTTGCTACGTGATCATCTGTGACGGGGTCCAATGACGTTTACACTGGTGAACGTGAAACGCGATTCAGGTCGATACTTTCACTCGTCTTCGAAGAAACAGAAAGGCGATAGCCGACACTTTTTGATGCATCGTTCAACACCTCGAGTTCTAAGCTCGAGTGTAGTTCGGCAACGGTGTTATGATGGGCTTCTTTGTTTTGGAGACAAGACTTGCATACAAATGTTTCCGTTGATTCAGTAGTTTTTATTTTTACCCAAAAGACACGATAAATCACATCACTTGTGTTTTCGTGAAGAAAAATCACATTTTAATATTTTTTTACGATAATGAACAGGGTGGGCGGTATATCGTGTTATACGCGACAAGTCGCTGCACGCGATACACAATCAACTCGCCAATTCATTGGCCCGCAGCCAGCCACTAATGTAACTTGTCATTATGGTGTTCCTGTCCAGTTTATTTGAGCCAATAGGACGCTGGTAAGTGGAGATGTACGAACCAAAGATGGTGTTCCTTAACTTCTTGTCCCTCCCAGTAAACAACACACACACTTCAAAGTGTTAATATCTTGACAGATTATCTAAAGCCCCTATCACATTGTCAATTTTTCCCGTCAAACTTCTTAAAATAAGTTTGGTGAAATAAAGTTTGACAGTTGTGACGTCACCGAAACGTCATAATCACCGCCATATTTGTCCGAAAAAATTGGATGGCTCCAGTTGCCATCAAACATTTGAAGATTAGACCGGTTCTAAAATTTCTTAAATGTTCGACGCGCTCAGCCAATACGAATCTAGCACGACAGAAATGTCCGTTTACGATGCCACATAACTTCAAAATAACGATCAACTACTAAAAACGAAATAAGGTTATGCTATTTTAATTCAATATTGCACATAATATTAAAGAACTCAGAGACATAAAATTTCATTGTGCAGGAAACAGTTGTGATAAAAATACAATTTAATAAGGAAGTGCAAATAAGCCAAAACATGTCTTACATTTCTTCCTATAATGGACTCCAGGGTAACAAGCCAGCGGTATCTCGCATTAAAAAATAATTTCTAAATAAAAATTCAGATTATATATTCTCAGTCAAAATATTTGACAGAGTGACACATTTTCAAACACGTTCAAGATTATTTGATAACATTTGCTGGTAAGAAAAATTTTATGACCGTATTTAGTCTTAAAATTGTTTTGTCAAATATATTTGAAAGCGAAAATTTGTCAGTGTGACCGGGGCATAAGAAAAGCATTAACACTTAGATTTCTTGAACATTGACACTGTTGGAGCATGTGTACATAGAGTATTATGTTTGAACACCCTTGGTGCAGTGTACTTATATTGATATTATAATGACATTAGTTTCATTATACCGATAATACGACATACAACAATAGACGTATAACACCACCGCATTCTAGATAAGAGGCAATTTTTATATAATTTTAATGTGTTAACTTTCCCCAAGAAAACATACCAGTGTGCCAAGTCGGGTTAATAGGTAACAATATTGTAATGATGCCTCTATTATGGAAATAAGTAGCTTTGCATTGGTATTACATAATTAATGTTCTCTGTGATGTTATTACAGGCATTTTAATTTGTTGGAATTCATTTAGGAAGTTATTGAATTATATTTCAAACCTTTATGTCATAGTTGTCGCTGTCTTCATAAATGATGGAACAGATATAGGAAAATTAATTATTTAAATTGTCACCCACGCCCTGATATAAAGTACTAGCATGGAATTATTTATTGAAATGTATCTAATATTTAGGAAATATGTAGCATGGTTACATTAAATATTTATAATGTCGTCATTTTGAAACTATGAGACTGATATATAAAAATAAATATTTTTGACTGGTCTGCCATATTCCTTTGTTACGTCAAAGGTAATGGGAATCGATTGAATAGTTACACAGATGTTACGATAAATTATTATTATTAAGGTGGTACTATTTTACAAAAAAAAATGTTACATAGACAGCGTATTAGTGCATTTATTGCTCTTAATATGCACAGAAAGATGTTATTTTAAGGTGGTGCTATCTTACAAAATGGGAAACCAAATTGCTGCCAGTTAATAAAACTTAATATACTTTAATACAGCAAACATAAAAACTTGGGTTGAAACTACGTAAGTTGTTAATTATGCATGTAATTCTATTCTGACATATTTATACAACATAAGTTTAAAAATAATATGTGTCATATCTCACTAGGGTGGTCTAAAACTGCACTACGTCAGTGCTAAGTTTGGCAGTGAAGTGCTTAGAAGTTCCAAGCATAAAATAACTGTACGTATTCAGGTAGTTATATCTTACCAAAGGCAGACAAAAGAAGCACTCAATTAGTATTCGCAAAGCTGGCAACAGTTACTGTAAGCAAACCAATTTTGGTTGAAAGTGGTCGAAAGCTTTCTTAGATACGGCTTTATAACATTGATTGCCATTTTAACAACCTATTTCTTGTGTATTTTAACCATACTTCTTGTATAAAAGCTTAAAACAATTATTTCATACCAAATTTGTCAGAAATGCTTTGAGTAATTCGCATCATATAATAAAATACCTTTATTTATTAGGTAGTGCTAGCGTATGTAACAAAACCACAATCAGAAGATAGTGTGAATTATGAGATTTAATATTTGTAATATCTACATTCAGTGTCCGGAGTTTGGTAGAAATAGGTGAAATTTTTTAAATGAGCATAGTATTCTAATGTAAAATATTTTTATAGCCGCCTTTTTTGAAAATGAAACCTGAATTTCTATAACAGTGTGCTTATAAGTTGGATTACCATAGCAATACTTATATACCTATGCTGAACTCGAATTGTTTATTATAAGATATAACGAAAAAAATATTTTTTTTATGCTGACGCTATGTTCCGAAATGGGAGACAAATTAGGGCGCGGACTTCTTAATTTAATGATGGCTGTTTGTACTGTCAATGCGACATTTCTTTAAGCTTTTTCCCTGCTGATCAAAAAATGTCTTTATGAATTTTTCATTCCACACTGATAGCCAAACACTGGAGATACGTTTCAAAGTGACTGAATGACATTGTCCAATTTCTGCAGTCTGAGAAGTTGTCCTCAATCCAACGGATAGAGTTTCTGGCTCGGCGGACAATATGATCTGTCTGCTTGCTACCCGTTATCCTTGAAACAGACAGCTGTCGACAATACCTACACACACACTCGCAGCTTATTGGTTCCTCGAGCAATAAGAGAACATTACATGTGCAGTTATAGAAAGGAATGCTGTCCTTACCAGAGCGTAAAAGTTTCAGGATCCACTGGTGATTCGGTTTCGGGGGGGGGNGAAAGGGTTTTTACGGTGACTATGCCGGTTTTTCCCTTTCTCTTCTAAATATAGTTTAGCTATAAGCACACTTAGGGAGGTTGTCATGGCCAAAAGCAGGCCATGGCAGCCCAATCCCTCTTTGCCGTGATGCATGTCTCCTTGCATGAAATCCTTTCCTTGCAGGCGTATGGGGCTTAGCCCTGAGACGCACTTAACTCCCGTCCCTACCGCGGGCTCATATAACACTTAGTTTTAGAGTAGTTAGTAAAACCAGAGCGTAAATGAATAATTCATGTGCAAGCCACCTAGCCTCGGGTAGACAGATGACAAACGCTTGTGTGTATTCCGGTTTTTTATAATAATTGTTTATGAAAAATTCACAAGGGGAATTTCGAACTGTACAGGGACTCGGAGCAAACCATTTCCTTAGCTATTGTCTGACGAAACGAAAGGTCCGCCAGATGACGCCCCACCATTGAACGCTAACCGACAACAAAAACCATTTCAGCAGTCAGCTTTTCACTGACTGCGAATCTCTTATCCAGGGTTCGTAAGTTTTATCTATTAACGTTCCATTAAAAACGTTTATAAGTGCACATTTTCTCAATACTCAAGGATATTACAGTCACCAAATGAGTTGGCTGTCCATTATCTTCATATTCCATCTCAAACAATATGATAAGCTACATGCTCTTAAAGCGCGCAATATTGAAAACACAAATAATTTCACAATAACGTTTAAATTTTTTTTACGCATAACTCATATAATTTTTTTATGATTATTGTATTGAATTTGTATGTTTTTTTGAATAAAAAACATGATGCATAGTCTTATGGCTCTAGTGACGGAGGAAAAAAAAGTAAATGAATAATAACTTTGTCTCCTATTTATTATTCCTAACGACACTTTCAAAAAGCAAATAAGGTTATGCCCATGCATAAAAATTTCAAAATTACTGACTTTGGTATTATAATATACTAGTTTTTGTAAATTTACCAAGCTCAGTTTATAGTTTTATAATATATGGAAAATTAGTTAAACTGACAAGTTTTATAAAATAATAACAAGAAGTTATCGAAATAACTAATGAGCTTACTTTAATTTACATGGATGTAATATATTCTATTGTAGTTCTTTCTTAAATTATTAGATGGTAGGTGGTTCTTGACGTATCTTTGATAACAATATCATTAGAGATGCAACCAGGAACAAATGCAATACTAATGAGACAGTTACTAATACACCTGCCTTATCTGGAACTCGAACACAGGACGCCTCGTACCGTAAGTAGGTGTGCAACCAACTGCATTACGGAGGTAGGATTAGGAGCATCAACTTCTGTAGTAATCAGTCTAAGGTTACCAACCTCAGATATTTACAGAGGCATCATTTTGAAAACAGGCGTGTGAGTCCAATAAACAATTTAAGTTTACGTGACCTGCCATAGCAGTATATGTGTGCAGAACTGGAGGAATTAGCTCAATTTTGTCATGTGGTGTTATCACCATTACTGGAGGACAAAACGATTATGTATTGGCAGATTCTTGGTTTGTCGTGGACAATACAACCTATTAAATTCGGTTTTAATTAATTGGAACATAAGACAAACTAAATTAAATTATATGAATAGCTGTTGTTTTGAAAATCTGCAAAGTCGTATAAATTTAGATTGACTATAAAAGTATAACTTGACTCCTGAACTCAGTGAATATCAGTAATTATTGTCCCAGAATAGAACACGAAAGTTTAATTTTTGATATGGTGCTATCATCCAAAACTGCAGACAACAGAGTTTATATATTATCTCATTTGATTCTTGCATGGATACTGCTAGCATACAAAGTTATATTCATATCGGTTACATTTTCTTGTAGAAATAGCATGGCATGCTAGAATTTTCATATGGCCAGTATTTTGAAAATAAATGTCTGGCCCTCTTAAAACATATTGTATTAATTTATATGGCATACCAGAATACTACTTGTTTGCCAACTTAGGTTGTAAATGGTTGAATGCTTCCCGAGCTATAACAAACATTTTTATTCATTTGGCTCTATCCTACAAAACGGCAGACAAATTTGTAGACAAACGTGTAGGCACATTTGATTGTTATAATTGTTAAAATATGGCAATGTAATAATTATTATTTGGTAACTTCAGTTTTAAGTTGTTGGCAACAGTGTGTAGTGTTTTGTTTTTTCTAGTTGATAAATATATAACGGTCAACATTTTTGTATCAGTTTTGCTGTTAAAGTATAATAAAACATTTCGTTTATTAAAAGGTCTTTATTCATTAAACCTCAACAGGTTATGGGCCCAGACACATAGTTCTGAATAGAATCTGTGAAGGGGTAGAAATATCGGCGAAAATATTGGTGCCGGCCCGCGATAAAAGTGAGGTTATACGTGACCGCGCCAAGAAGGAGTAATACTCGTTCATTCTCTAAATTGAGCGAGGCAGGACAACGAAATGGAAGGAAATCAGTGTGTGATCAAACTGGAAGGACCTAGCAACTGGAACCTGTGGAAGTTCCAAACAACGGTATTGCTACGAGGTCAAGGATGGCTCGACATAGTTGAGGGGCAGAAAATAAAACCTGAGGCAGCGGCTGAACATGCTGCTTGGGAGTCAAAAGATGCTAAGGCTCAGACACTACTAGTTACCAGAATGACGGAGAAAGTCATGTTGCATATAATTTCTTGCACAACATCTGCTGAAATGTGGCGTAAACTCCAAAGTGTTTTCGAGCAAAAGTCGGAAACAAGCATCCATATTACACAGCAGCGATTTTTCCAGTTTAAGTTTGAAAAAGGAACTGAGATGTCAGTATTTTTGTCAAAAATACAGGAGCTGCAAAATCAGCTTAAGCAAATGGGAGAGGAAATATCAAACAAGTTAGTTATTACAAAGGTACTAATGTCGTTGCCAGATGAGTACAAACACTTTGTGTCGGCGTGGGAGTCGGCGCCAGACGATAAACAAACCCTGGATAATCTGATAGCCAGGCTTCTGGTGGAAGAAGAAAGGGTGCAGGAGAAGGGTGAAGCGTCTCAACAAGCTTCATCTGCATTCTTTGTTAAAAATAGAAGAAACATAAAGTGTCACAAATGCAACAGACTGGGGCATTTCCAAAGCGAATGCAGAAGCAAAGTGAATAACAGTGAATTACAAGACAATAACAGTAACAGTAATAAGTGTTTTTATTGCGGAAAGTTCGGACATTATAAGGCACAGTGTCGCTTTAGGAAGTACAGGGGCAGTAAGGAAAGTAATGCATTTGTCGTGTCAAACGCAGAATATGAACATTATCAAGAGTCAAAATGGCTGGTTGACTCTGGGGCCAGTGAACATATGTGTAACAATCGCGCGTTATTTTCATCATTTCAAATTGTTTCACAGAAATCTGTGATTCTCGGCAATGGGCAAGCGATTAGTGTGTTAGGCTGTGGGCAGATGGCGGTAAAAGTGCACAATGGGAACGAATGGATCAACACAAACATAGACAACGTTCTTTACGTTCCCGAACTGAAAACGAACCTTTTCTCTATGAATTGTGCGACTGACAAAGGTTATGTCATAATGACAAGTGACAGCTCATGTAAATTTTATAAAAACAAAGAAGTTTTGGCGGTTGCAAACCGAATTGGGAGCTCGTATTATATGGATTTCCGATATGAAAATGATATTGCGAGCGTAGCTAGTACTACAAACGATGATTTAAATGTGTGGCACGAAAAATTGGCTCATCAAAACTTCGATTATGTGAAGAAAATACTTGCCACAAGGAAAATAAATGTGAAACAAACGTCTGCTCCAACCTGTGAAAGCTGCTTGAAGGGAAAAATTCATCGATTACCTTTTCATAACAGCGAAAATGGTACTTCTAAAGCATGTGAATTAATCCATGCGGACACGTGCGGTCCCATGGAGGAGGTATCTGTCGGCGGGTCGAGGTATTTCGTAGTGTTAAAGGACGACTTCTCAAATTATAGAAGTGTCTATTTCATTAAAAATAAGCATCAGGTGAAGAACTGCATAGAAGATTTCATTAATAAGGCGGAGATTTTAACTGGGAACAAAGTAAAATTGTTCAGAAGTGATAATGGGCTGGAATTTGTGAATAAAGAAGTGAGTGAAATGTTCTCAAAACGTGGCATAACACATCAAACTACAGTACCATATACTCCGGAACAAAACGGAAAGGCCGAAAGAGAGAACCGAACTTTGGTTGAAGCGGCAAGAACAATTTTACATGCAAAGAGTTTACCTAAGAAACTATGGGCAGAAGCGGTACATACTGCTGCATTTACTCTGAACAGAACGGGTAAGAGTAAAGTTGAAGGAAAAACACCATATGAGGTATGGACCAATAAAAGTTTCGATATTCAACAATTAAAAGTCTTCGGCACACCGGTGTATGTACACATTCCAAAAGAAAGACGAAGAAAATGGGATAGCAAAGGAGACAAGGGATTGATGGTCGGATATGGCGAAGATACCAAGGGTTACCGGATATACTTCCCACAGAAAAATACTGTAGAGACAAAGCGTGATATTGTTTTCTTAGAACAGAAACAAGAAGGAAGGGAAGAACCCCAAGTTACACTTGATTTGGAGAACGAGTTGAAACAAATAGTAGATAAAGTTGATGGAAACCAAGACTTACAAGAAACTCTGGTTAACATGAATGAAAGCTTAATAACTCAAAATGAATCTGGAAGTGAATATGAACCATGTACAAGTGAAGAAGAAAGCGTAATCACACCATTACAAAATGGAAATGAACGAAGCAAGCGTGTAAGGAAACAGACCGAATTTTATCAATGCAACAACATCTACAGCGAAGATGATAATCCAGTGACTTACAAGGAAGCAATGAAAAGAAAGGATGCTTGTAAATGGAGTGAAGCTATCAATAGAGAACTGGAGACACTGAAAGAGAACAACACTTGGGATTTATGTGAAGCACCAGCAAAAGAGAAAATAGTGAGTAGTAAATGGGTTTTTAAAGTAAAGACAATAAATAATGTTCAACAGTATAAAGCTAGATTAGTTGCCCGAGGGTTTGAACAGGATGATGTATTAGATCTGAATGACATCTATGCTCCAGTTGCAAAATTACCTACATTTAGACTTTTTGTTGCTATAGCAACCAAATTAAAATTGCCAATCTATCAAATGGACGTAACGGGAGCATTTTTGTATGGAGAAATAAATGAAAATGTATTTATTCGTTTGCCGGAAGGGGCTTATTCGGGTAATAATAATATTGCAAAATTAAACAAGTCTCTATATGGTCTGAAAAGTTCACCAAAATCCTGGAATAATAAATTTAATTCTATTATAACAGGAGAAGGCTTTGTTAGTTCAAAAAGTGATTCATGCTTGTACAAAAGGTGCAATGGTAAAGATAAAATGTTTGTTTTGCTATATGTTGATGACTTGTTAATATTTGGTACAAATGAGGAGAAAATTGTTCAGTTTAAAAGTGTCCTAAACAAAGAATTTAAGATGAAGGATCTAGGTTTAGTAACCAATTTTTTGGGTATAAATGTTAACCAAAATCTAGAAACGGGGATTACTGAATTAAGCCAAAGAAATTACCTAGAAAATGTACTTAAAAGGTTTAATATGGAAAACTGTAAACCTATGTCAACTCCTATTGACCCAAACTTTAATGTTAAAATACTTGAAAATTGTAATAAAAGTAATGATGAGAATATTGAAAAATATTGTAGAGAAGTTATAGGATGCCTTATGTATGCAGTGTCAAGTACTAGGCCTGATTTATGTTTTACTGTCTCAATGTTGAGCAGATTTCAAACATATTCAAATGATATGTTAGTAACTGCATTAAAAAGAGTCCTGCGGTATGTCAAGAATACACTAAATTATATGTTAGTTTTCAAGTGTGAAGATAATGTCCTAGAGGGATATTGTGATGCTGATTGGGGAGGTGATCTCAAAGACAGAAAGTCTACCACAGGCTATTTATTTAAGTTTTCCAATTGTTTGATTTCTTGGTGCTCGAAGAAACAAGTATCAGTCAGTCTGTCGTCAACTGAGGCTGAGTATGTTGCAGTGAGTATGGCAGGAAGCGAAGCCTGTTGGCTGATAAACTTGTTAAGTGATTTTGGTTACTCAAATGTATGTCCAGTAAGTATGTATTGTGACAACCAGTCAGCCATTTTTATTGCAGGCACAGACACTGTTAAGCGCCTCAAACATATTGATATACGATATCACTTCATAAAGGATTTGATTAAAGATAATAAGATCTGCCTTCATTATGTGAAAACTAGTGAACAACCAGCTGACATACTCACTAAGGCTTTAAGTCAAGAATTATTTGTAAGATGTTTAAATAAGTGTTGTATTCAAACTTAGAAATAAGATATCATTGTATCAGATAAGATATAAGATAGAACTGTATTACATTGAGAGGGGGTGTTAAAATATGGCAATGTAATAATTATTATTTGGTAACTTCAGTTTTAAGTTGTTGGCAACACTGTGTAGTGTTTTGTTTTTTCTAGTTGATAAATATATAACGGTCAACATTGTTGTATCAGTTTTGCTGTTAAAGTATAATAAAACATTTCGTTTATTAAAAGGCCTTTATTCATTAAACCTAAACAGTAATAGATACTGGCAATATACAAAGTTAACTTGAAATTGGTTTAGACATCTCGGAGATATAACACATTAAATCAGCACATTTGAATTGTAGCCATTTGAAAATAAATTGTCAGACCCACTTAAAACATGCGAGTTTTCATGGGCTAGTGTAATACTAATTGTTTGACAAATTTGGTAGGAATCTGTTTATTATTTACCGAGATGTGACATTACTTCATTTATTTGTTTGGCGTTTTCTTACAAAATGGTTGACAATAAGTTATTGGTACAGGCATTTGATGATTATAATATGTACTACCAGCATAAAAAAGTTACGCTGAAATTTGTTAAATGGCTTCTTGCGTACAACGCAGTAGTCTAAACTGCTTACATGGCCGCCACGTTGGAAATAATATTCTGACTCACTTAGACATGTCTGTTTACATGACCCACTGTAGTATTATTTGAGAGCCAAATTTGGAAGAAATCGGTTAATTATTTCCCGAGATACGACATTAGAACTTTATGTTCATGTTGGGCTGTCTTACGAAACAGCGGACAAAAGAGGTAATGCATTACTACACCTAATACTTGTAACAGATACTTTCAGCTTAAAACGTTTGTTTGAAATTGGTAAAAACTGTATGATAGATATTACAAATGAACCTAAAATATTTATATTGCTGCCATTTTGAAAATACCTCTCTGATCCATTTAAATTTCATGTAAAAATATGGCCAACAATAGCATTACTTGTAAGCAAAATTTGGCAGAAATGGGTTGTGTAAATACCAAGATATAAAGTAAAAGATGCATTTTTCATGCTACACTATCTTACAAAATGACGGATTTACAACATTATCACCTTAAAAGCTCAATGCTTACATCATGCACTCTGAAAATATTAAAATTGCTTAAGTAGGATTAATGGTTCCCCGCGATATAGAGTAAAAACATTGCTTTAAATTTGCACTATCTTTAAAAATGGCCAACCAATAACACTACCGGATTCTAAATGCAATGCCTACACCAGACACTGTCAACATACAAAATTTGGTTCAAAACGGTTAAAAATCTCACGAAATACAACATATAGTTCCGTAATGGAAAACTAAAACCGTCCCACGTCCTTACTAAGGACTATATGTGAACCTAGTTTGGTGAAATTCGTTCATCGGGTTTAAATGTTATTTGGGGGAAAAGTGATAATTTTTTACAGACAGACATTCGGGTGATTGCATAAGTCTGCCTTTCCTTCGGGGAGTAGGCTGAAAATTGCTATCTATGACACAGGCGCCTTTACAGAAAGTTCAGCGAATATTTGTGCATGATTCCCTTGTGTAGGCAGGACTGTCTTCAACTAACAAAGATCATTGCAGTGACCTTGATCACTTTCCCAGCTAGCTATCAAGCAAAAGCTGCCGTCATGGCCGTATGCAGCGAGACGTTTATACTCTTCTAACCAGCGTCGCCATTAAACCAGCAGTGAGAAAAAAAACATGGTTGTAAGAACCAAATTTGTGTACCCATAACACATCTCGACTGTTAAAATAGCGCCAGACATCACATGGGTTCCTAATACCATCTAAATATTGTAAATGTACACAGTCATATACACAGAACTGACTGTTGTGTTCCAGTCCGGGGTCGTGTGTATAACTGTACATACCGCAGAATACTCAGTTCGCACTACTCAACCCATTCAGACCCAGTGTACACAACTGTGTACATTACGCACGTGCAGGTAATTTTTGGTCTGTACTGTACACTGCGAAGCCAATGACCATTGATCTCACCTGTGGGTAAATGATTCGCCAACCGTCTTACTCGTATATGTCATCATTGGTTCATATTACTGTAGCCGAACATGTATCCTACAGTTCATTGGATACGACAACGAAGCAGGTTTTGTGTCGACTTAAGTACAGCACGTATCATACAATTTTTTGTTTGAAACACCAGAAACCGTAAATTAAAGTGGGTCTGGAAGGTACAACATAATTTCTTTAACAGATCAATTTCAGCAATACTTGGATTTTACCCACAACAAACACATGTTTAAAACAACTAACAGAATGTTCCTACACTTGGACAGTGCTGACACCCTGAAACCCGAACACAGAATTGTCCTGTTGTCATTTCTCTGCTGATTTCTTTCAGTATAGTCATATTACATAAAAATGCGAGCTCGCTTTTCTTTAAAAGCCAAACGAACAATCTGATAATACAAATAACCGTACTTCATGTTTTGGCTAGTTTTCAACATTAAAAAGTTATGTCCTCTCAATTTATGAGGTGAATTAAAAAAATTAATATAAGTAAATACACTTAATTTGCACCCGTAGCACTTAAGTTGGAACCTACAGGAGACTATTAAAGTGAAAACATCACAGGAAATGAGATGATAGTATAGAGAAGTGACGGTACGCAGTTAATATGGGGGAAACGGGAGAACCACGAGAAAATACAATATCCCTCTCAACTTTCTGCCTCATTCCCTTCCTGCAAAAGTACTGACATAACGTCCGCTTGGGATTGACAAGGATAGCCAATATGACAAGCTGACGTGCTGAATGCACAGTAACAAAGGCTCCCATTACACAAGATGCCTCCAAACATAATCTTGGTATAGGCAGTTAACGGTTAATTCAGTACTTTTGAAGTCTACTTTTGAGAAATGTCACTGTCCCTAGCTGCATATATCACGACGGGCGTACTGACCGGCAAACACCCAGTAAGGTTCATAGCTATGGAGGGAAAGTAGTTCCAAACCTTAACATCGAAATAAACAAGGTATGTAAACATCTGTAAATACTGGAGTTATTTATTTTGCTTTCAGATTTTTTAACGCAAGTTGGTAACAATTTTTCATTTCTATAATTTCATGCTTTTACTTTGTCCGAATCATGAATAAAGTGATACCGCTCACGACAGTGTTCATTTCACATATGGTGGAAGAATACATAATGTACATACAAGTATAGATCTTAAGCAGGGCTTTCAAAAGTGCTTAGTTGAGTGGCCGTGATCTGAGGCTGGGCGATGTTGAGAGCAAACCCTAGAGGAGTGCTTCTCCAACTTGACTGCATGTCGACCGTCAACCTAACTCGCACCTACTATACCTTTGCACTTCTCCCATACACTTTACAAATATGGACATCATTCAGTAAATAAGTTAGAGAAATTTTGTTTTAAAAATGCTATTTTGTAATACATTTTGAAACACAAAATCACAGTGCTAATGAATAAATACAGCATTATACAAAAAGAACAAACATAATAATGAATATTTATATGTAACAGGAATCTCAAACAAGTGAAAACTGATGTTATAATTGAATGTCTTGTGAAGCACCTAGGAACCATTCGTCCGTGGACCACAGTTTGAGAACCATTACACTAGTGTGACTGTAGACTGTTGTTCAGACATTTATACTCTACTTCACAAAAGTTCTCCAGACGTCGGGTAAGTGAAGTGAGACATGGCTGGAGCGGCGACGGAATGAAATGCCGGGGTGAACAAGCCTGAGCTTACACAACCAGCCCGCCAAAGGCAACATCCGCCATGTTTCCCATCTACGATAGTCGGGTGCGATCCCGGCAGGAGCGTAATCTAGGCCTCTGGAGGAAGCCGGTAACATACACTATAATCCATTCAAGGTCACTTCCAACTTTTCTGAATCCTCCGCGGATATTCCTCCGCCTCACACAAACAAAGCTTAACTAATTATAGAACATTATACTGAAGGTGCAACGCACCGCCTTCGCACGGATTCAGTTTCATAATATTTTGCACGAGAACTATTTACTACTAGACATTAGCAATATACGTATTTTACCCCTCTTTTATTCATATTGTCTATAAGTGAAATATTACAATTTTTACATAACTTTTATGTGAAATTTCTATTTAACAGAAAGTAAGATACTTTTGTGTTAACATAAATACAAAACGTTTGTGAAACATGACATATTTAGGAAGAAACCTAACACATCATGCATGGGGTGATTTTTCAAAGGTTCGATTCAGAAAGAGTGAAGATACCGCGAATAGACTATGTACAAATCCGCCGCAGACTGCCTTGTGTTGCGTTGCACTGTGAGTCAAGTTATGTCAGCCCTAAATGTAAACTACCGGACAGAATATTTTCGAACGAAACCCACATTTGTTTAAGTATTGTATACAAGAATGTATATAACCGTAAAAGTGGAAATTTCTTTTCGCGCCAATTAGTTTACGATACAACCGTGGTTCATCATCAAGTTCAAATTTAACAATTGTTTGCGTGGGTGCGTGACTACGGCAGTTTGTGTCGACATAATCACGAACAGCAAACGCCTTCCAGCGCGCAGTATCTCTAACATCAACATTAACACAGCGCTTTGCAGAAGGCTCGGGGGACGGCGGGCAGAAGCACGTCACAATCAAGCCACTATCATGTCTTGCAGTAACGCCTTATGAAGCAAAGCAGAAGACTGTGCTCTAACCACACGACCACCGCGGCCTCTAGGGTGCGTAGCGACGAGCTGTCCCGGCGCTCAGAGTGTTGAGATGACCAACCTCGGAGAGCGAATGCAGAAGACACTATTATGTAACTTAGGCTTTTTTTTAATATACTCACTGCAAGCATATTTATGATAAAGACAGGTAAAGCGACAGTTACTCGCTTTACATACTTCTCTGTAAGACATCACTTTATCACTTTTTCCACTGTGTCGCATAGGTTTGGCAACGCTGCGGGCTCTAAACGCAAATCAAAAAACCTATTCCATTATTATATTCTTTTCGGATATTACAGGGTGTCTTGTGTCTCAATCCATTTCTGAATAAAATTTTTACACAGAAAAGAGTATGATGTTCTTGCAACTAATGCATTGATACTGAGGCATTTCTGTGTTGTAATAAAATTAATAATGTTCTGACAAAGATAATAATGTTAACAATTTACAAAATCTCATTTTACTATAATTAAAATATGCTGTTGAAGTGATAATGTTAATAAATCCTCAATCAAAGTAGTGTTGCCGCTACCAAGCGTTGCATTTGTTAAAAATAAAACCAACATCAAAATATTTTGTGTCACTGCGACATTAAAGTAATATACAGCAAACACAAGATTACATTGACTTGACGTTATAAAATAACGGATGCAAGTGAACAGCGATAACCTCGTAAAATTAAATTATTCTATTCAAATTTTAAGCCACAGAATGAGAACCAAATGTAGCCTAGACCAGCTCTGAAGCATTGCAAAACAGTTTACACGGGCCAAATATGCATACATTTCTAGAGCGTAAAGTATTTTAATACTACGTAAAAGTATTGCAATTTGGCGTTATGGTGTGTTTGATACACACAATGTGAAACATCTGAAAATAGAGCAGTTAGTGTGACGTTAGGTTTTGTAAAGTGGAGAACGCCAGGCTCTCAATGCGCAGGTTCGTTTTCCTTCCGGTCAATTTTTTTTTTTCTCCGCTAGTAATATTTATTTCTGTGGCATAATAATTGTACTTAATTTATTTTACATCGGAATTTTGTTTTAAGGTAAAGTAAATACAAAAAGATTTTGACACAAGTGCTAACATCAATTCAACCCAAATTATTTTTTGCCGCAACATAAACACCAGCTTAATGTTGACAGTATAGTGAAGTTGTAACAATGGTAGTTAATATTTCATTTGCATTAATGGCTAAACAGTAGGTATATTATATTAACAGCAATTTTAGTTACTAATGGCTCACTGCTAACCAATAATTAGTGTAGTGATAACATTATAAATATTATTATAACATTAGACTTTTATCTGTGTATATAAATTTACTTTTCAAGTTTTTAGATGGTCCACGTTTATTTTGAGCATCAAGAAATAGAAGCACTAACCCATGGTAGAGTGCGTCGTCTATATCACGATTACTGTAGGGCATATCACTAGCATAAAATAAAATATCCATTTTAATATAACCCACGCACAGTTTATTCATAGATATAGAAATATATAAAATGTATCCTTTTTGAAGCATTTTAGAGGGTTTTGCCTCTAGAAAGTGATTGCTTGAATCAGTCTCTATACGCCGGCTATATTGTTTCTGGTGACGTTCATAAAAACCCCTAGTAGACGTGTCTTTATTTACAGACATTTTCGAAGCATTCGAAAGACCGCTAGGGCAACATTTCCAGCTACAGAATACCATTTAGCGTCGTAAAAATAGTTACGCTGTAACTGTCATTATATAAAGGCAGTGAACTGTTATATAACAGGGTCCCTGGAGGTTTGTCGGTGAGAGCTGTTGGACAGCGACAGACAGCTGTCAGTGAGAGACCAGCCACCAGCAGCCTGCCTGAACCTCGTCTGACATCATCACTGCTCAGGCCATCTTACAACTCATCATTTGACATTTAATTGCATTTATTTCGACTTTCTTTACTCTGACGAAGTTAAGGGCCTCGCCTACCTGGAGCAACTTCCGCAACTACGGTCGAGAAGCGTAAGAGCGATAAAGGCCACACAGCCACGCGCATCAAGTAAGCCATCGCCACTAAGCACAATGCTCTGCGTTTGGAGTGCAGTGTTGTCGTCCTGCTGATTATACCCGAGGGACTTTCTGCGGTGACACTCTTATAAGGGTGGAAGGGGGAGATAGAGGCGGCTCTTAACATCAAGGTCTTGAGAGCCGACGAGGGCGAAGCGAGGTGCGTATGGAGCAGTGCCAGAATGCAAGCGAAGGGAAACGGGAGATCCCCGAGCAAACCCGCCGACCAGTAGCACTGTCCGGCAAGATTCCCACCTGGAGCGATCCCGGCGGGAGTCGAACCCTGCTCGCCTGGGTGGGAGGCGAGTAGTCTGAACAATACATCACCGCGGCCCATTATATAACTTAGGTGGAGACTCTGTAGGAAAATTCAATTCAGAACTCTGAACTAGTTTCGCAGCGATTCCCCAAAAATATTTTAAGCTCTAACAGCGTGAAAATTTAATTTGCGGCTATGTTAAAGCACTTCAAAACAGTGTTTGTAATAAGCGTGATCTGTTGAAAGTTGTATTGCTCTATAGTTTGAAGTGATATTTATTTTCATTGCACACAAAATAAATAGTATGTTTTAAAACTTCGCGAACCAAGTATACTATGAATGTCGTTACTTAAACTTACCTGCAGCGTAACAATTGGGAAGCGTGGGCAGGTTAACGTCTGCACCTCCCTAAATCTAATAAAGGACGCCATGGTAGGAGGAACAGATGACTGTTTCTCGTCACTGAGATGCGTCAATATTTTGTATACAGTATCTAACGAATTGTTGTAATATCTTTTTGAAATTTCGTCTATACAACATATTCGGTTCTCGGTTGTAGACGCTTGTCTCTCTTTATACAGCATATAACTGAGGTTATGTTATTAGTAAGTCTTAACTCTGTATTGCGAGAACAATTTTTCGATTTATTGTAAATAAAGTTGACCTTTTAATCATTATACACATTAGTATACAAATGTATATATTTGGTTTCCTAACACATTCCCGGTTTAACTTGACTGGTGTATAACTAAAGTGATATGACCGATGGCAATGCAAAATTAGTATACGGCGGCAGATACAAACTGAAGGGATAAAGTGATCTTCAGTTGCGTTTTCAGAAGTGCTCATTTACCGTGAACAACTTATAAAAGGATCTATTTGTATAGTGCCGTAGCATGGAGGTACTTTATATGGAGCTCTCACCGTGTCCTTGAACACTGCGGAGACATCAGTAAGAGAATGTGTGTTGGAATCTCTACGTGGTCACAGGGTTTGTGAAGCTTTGCGATAACAGCCTGGTAATGTAAGTTGCAACTTATCCCCTCTGTCGGCCTTGAGTCTCGGTCATCGGCCAGTGTACAGAAGTTGGACTTTCTCTTAACCGACGACTTTGTTTCTCAAGGCTGGTTATGAAGACTGGCCTGGATGCTCAAGGCAAACTGTGCAGAACGACAGCGAGAATGTTCATCATTGCCTTCCGGAATACGTGGGCGAGGGTACAACATAACATTTGAGAACCTTTGACGCCACACTAAGACTTCCGTTCGTTTTTCTCAAGGCTACGTTCACATATAAAAGTGCTGTGCTCTCCTAGTTCCAGAAATTACGTTCGCATTAGTGATGAATATAATCGCTTCTTTGAACCAGACTGACGCAACCACAAACATCCGGTTCAGTTTCTTATTTTAGCAGCCAGCGTCAGTCCCACCATACCATCACGTGCATTTGTAAGAAAGGCGTTTCTTTATTTTAAGGACGCGTTCAATATATGTAGCTTGTCTGAATGTTTGATAATTAAAGTGATTTAACAAATTCTTAAAAATTGTTTCTGAAAACAGTTTTAAATTATTTCCCTTTATGACCAAGTACTTAATGAGGCTAACTTTGGATTTGCAAAAACTTACCTGTAAATTGTAGGTGGCAGCGATGATTCAACTTGACTCATCTTAGAAGTATGGGGCAGAATCGAAATTTATACCGCCACGCCAACATAAGTAGACCAGGCTTTTTACAATATTTCTTTGGAAGCAAAATTATTGGCCATTTGAGAGTGTGGCACAAAAACAACCAGGCTGATGTGAGTGAGCTTACACGTGATCAGGCCACGTAAAACTGACCGTGGGAGAAACAGTCCTGCCTCAAGTCAACCCCTGCGAATTAGAGAGTTTGCCCCTGCTACTTACTTATCGGCATCGGGAAGCACACTTTGAGGGGGAACTGTAATACCTTGAATTAAAATAGGAAGTTAATTGGGAATCAGTGGAATACGCGGCACAAGCACAGTTTCTCCCAAAGGCGATTTTTGGAAAGTTTTAGCATATTAAGAGAGGGACGTAAGGACCTCTTGAGGCACGTCTTGACTTCATCGGCACGCGTTCCTCTCGGCACCACTGGTACATTTAGGCAATAATTATTTATTACTTAAAATACTTTTCTTATATTCTAGTTAATTCATTAGTTTTACTATTTTATACTATATTAACATTTTAATTGTTTTTTTTTTTTTAATTTATAATTTTTGTTTATTTATTATTATTTTTTACAGTACATTCACGAAATTTAAAATTAAAAATAATTGGCTCATCTAATATGTTTTCTCTATACAAATTTTGAACTCCCAGTAAACGTCTTTAGGCATTAAATTTCGAAAAATACCTCCTTAGTAGTTGCCCACAATACATAATGAATGTTCTTCCAGATTCCATGTTTTTAGGACCATGTGATGAGGTTGGGCGTTAATATATCAGTAAGTCAGTCTGTTTTTCATTTCATATATACACACATAATATTTCAGTTGTGGAGCTAAGAGAATTTGTTTGGCAATCAGTTTCCAAAGAATTGTTTGTAACAAGTACTGAAATTTTTCGCTGCGTGGACTGTCAACAACGTTGTTGCGAGTATCTTGTTATTATTTTCGGTAAGCAAATGTTAATACTTTTGCGTTCTGAATGCATCACACATTAATTGGATAATATATTGTTCAAAGAGCCAGGAGCATATAAAAGTTCGTGAGGCAGGGAGGTTCCAGTAAAATAAAATAACTAAATTTAATTTTATTTTTTTTATATCGCTGTATATATTTATATGGCTATTATTTACAACATATAGCTACCTAATTCCACTACTACACTTGTAACTCTCAATGAGCGCAATGTCGCATGTCGATCTCAATTCTAATTAAAGTCCTTATCACTGTTGCTATATTGGTTACAGTCACTTGTCGGCTCTCAAGCCCATCATTACTTAAATAGTCTCGTTGGCCGGACCTAAAAGGCGCCCCGCACCTCGAGTCAAACTGAGAGAGACAGGAGCGATAACCAGAACATTCTTGCAAAGATAACCCCAGAAATTCAATACGCTCAAGAAAGGGAGCCCACGAGTATCGATAGGCTTATCGCGGCGGCATTGTCACGCGAAGCGGCACGCCTTTGTAAATCTCCGAGGACTTCTCGGGTTTTTAGAGATGCCCTTTGACAGTACTGTCGTTTTATCGCTCGAGCGGCAACGGGCTCGAGAGAAACGACACCAAGCAACAGCATGTAACAATATCAATATTGGTTACTTAATACCCTTGTATACTTTGTAATCCTATAGCACTTATTTGCAATCCACATAATTAAAACCTTCGAAGATATACACAAAAGTTAGAGCATTCAATAAAGAAACTCCGTTTGACTTTTCCACCGGCAAAAAATTAAGTAAANGAAGATATACACAAAAGTTAGAGCATTCAATAAAGAAACTCCGTTTGACTTTTCCACCGGCAAAAAATTAAGTAAAAAACGGGTTTTTCAGTTGTATAGAATAAAATAGAGAAGTCGGAGCAAGGGAACAGGAAAGTAGAAGCCAGGAGCCGGCAGGCCGACGTGTTGTGACATCACCCAACCGTCATGTTGGATCCAAGTGAACTTTGCCCTTGACCCATGACCTTGGCCATGGCCTTGTTGCCTTGACTTTAAATGACATGAAACCCAAAAAAATTAAAACACAAAAATTATTAAAATTTTCAAAGTCGTTAAAAAAATGTATGTAAAAAATTATTAAAAAAAATATTTAAAGATGTACTTCTAGGGGGTCTGGGGTTCGATGACAGATGGATCGACTAAGCTCCCGCCACGACCGGCCCTCTGCAGGGCGACCAGTGTCCAACTCGTCAGTCATGTTAGATGTTGATGGCCTTGACCTTGAACTTTAACCTCTACCTTGGATGACCTTGAAGTCAAAAAATTCTCGCTCCTACTTCCCTGTTTCCTTGCTCCCGACTTCTCTATTTTATTATACTCAGGTATATAGCCAAATATTTGTATCTTACTCGTGTTTTTTTTTTTTTAGTCAGATATGGATGAAATATATTCTAAACAGTGTCAAGCCCCATAGAATAAAATTTCATATGAAAGATATGCGACGTTTGGAAAAAAAAATATTCGGCCGTCCAGGAATATACGGTCTTGAATATAACGCAAAGGCTCTTCGAAACCCTCTGTTTGTACGTAAACCTAAAAGAGAAATTATAGACAATTACTGTGTTTGATCCGCAAAACGGTAAACAGCTCTGCTCAAGACGTTCTCATTTGGCGNAGAGAAATTATAGACAATTACTGTGTTTGATCCGCAAAACGGTAAACAGCTCTGCTCAAGACGTTCTCATTTGGCGGAGCAAATTTTAAAAGTGTTTTTTTTAGAGAGTATACGAAGAAACAGTATTAAACATCCATTTAATGCATATAAATCAACAACACAGTCGTAAATAGCTAAACTGCTCTTTAAAACCTCGTGGCGATTTTTAAAAAAGAACACANATATAAATCAACAACACAGTCGTAAATAGCTAAACTGCTCTTTAAAACCTCGTGGCGATTTTTAAAAAAGAACACATTTGTTTACTGGAAGAGATAAAAAATTGAATTAAGTAGTTTTCAGATAATTGCAATAAATTGTCAGTTATTTAAGTGATTTTGCGAAGAATAAAAATGCCGAACATATACAAAGATGAAAAAATATATATATAAAGGTTAAAATTCTATTAACAGGAGGTGTTAATCAATAAGGTTGTGAAAAAGCACCTAAACAAGCTGAAAAGGTGACAATTCTGGCATGTGGCAATGTAACAGGTTAGGTAACTTCACCAATAATTTTGTTTGAAGGTCAACGGGAGAAACCCCGAGTGTGAGAAGAACTTAGTTCATGGAACCAAAGTAGTGAAGACATACACAGGAAGCATGACAAGAGAAGTGTTCGTCAAGTGGACAGAGCGCTTTGCTGAATGTAAGTTCGAGAATACATCTACATTATTGATTACTGAAGGTGCATCGATATCACCGCCGTGGAAATGGCCAGGAAACGTATTGTTGCAATCTTATATCTTCCAAAAAACAAGACACATAACCTCAAACGCCTGACCAAACATTTTTTCAAATAATTTAATGAGTATTATGATGAGGAATTTCTGAAATTTTGGTTGAATAACAGATTTAAATTTAAGGCGGTTTTCTTTTATGAAAAATTATTGCTGTTGTTTTGTTGATAGCTATTTGGCAGCTAACCTGGTGTCTGGCTTCTGAGCTGCAAGTATGTTTAACCGTGATGCTGTCGTGGTTAAAGCATTTTCTCTACCTATTGGTTAGTGATTGTAACTACTGTCACCGTGACTCATCTGAAAACGAATGGTCTCTTTGTCCTTCACGTGAACCTAAATAATATCCTCTTCCACTGACACACTCTTTGAACTCATGAACTTGTAAATATGGATTTTTGACCTAGTAAATATGAATTGGTTAGAAGTTTTGCTCAGTAGTAATTTCATGGCAGAACTCTATGAAATTTTTTTACTCACCTCTTAATACATGTGCGGGACCCATTTAAAATTCATCGCGTGCCTGAGATGATGCGCGTTCGTCAATTGTCAATGATGTCTCAAGGGTTGGCGGTACTGCGATACAAGAAGAAGAGATCAGTTTCGTGTTGGACAACATGGTGGTAAGTTAAGTCGTGTGCATCTGCCGCCAGTAGGTCTTTTTCTTGCTGGAATTCGTTGTACATTCCTTTAGTGGCAAATTAATTCTAGAAGAGTAAAATTCGCATCAACGTTTCTGGTCCTCCGGAGCCGGATATTTGCCGGCATCGTCGTTTTAGTGCGCGTTTTCGTTTTTGCATTTCTCGTTGTTTTGGCAGTACAATTCGAGTACAATTCAAAACAAGTTTTTGTCGTCAAGAAGAGACCTTGTGGACGCAGCGGACAAAGTGAACAGTAAACGTCCCTGGGGTTAATTATTTTTATTTTCTGTTTGCCGTGTTCCGTGGTGTGAACATGCTGGCTCTATCTGTCTTTATTTCCATTGTATCCATGTGTGTCGGCGCATGGGTTCATTGTTCCAATCTTTGTTACCTGCCTCTCGTTCGTGATTGCATGTCTTTCACAAAATGTCATTAAGGTACACACTCGTTTTTAGTAGTAAGTGCAACTAGCAAAAAAAAATACACCACACATTTTTGGAAGTCGTTCACTTGACCCAATCATACTGTGACCCGTTCCTTGCGTGAACGATATTGCGTGGGCTTCGAATTGCGTGCAGTTTATTACAAGTATTCATTTTAAAATGTTGTTGGGGTTTCCAGTTAGTACTGTATGACTTTGTTTTCGGCGTTCACAATCATGGTTTTTTTCATACAAAGTATAGTTTTAATTTTTTGGTTTTAAGTAAGTGTAGTTACTTGGCTGCTGTCGTAATTTCCTTTTCTAGTCTGATCCTTGTTTTTTAGGCGTTGAGTTCTCGTAGCCACAAGATGTCTGAGGCACAGGCAGCACATCACGTTTATGTCTTCGTGTGGCGGAAAGTCGCCACAAGCACTTTCATTATCCCACTCAGGTGGTTTTAAGTGAACCAGCTAAACGGTTTTTTTTTTTGCTACCACCTAGGCCTTGCCTTAACCTTAAGTCAGCGGGATTTTTTTTTATTTTATCGCTGTACAATTATTAGCCGATAATTGGCCTGATTTAAATGCTACTGAGAATGCAGGGTGCATGGTATAGTTTGAAGAAAAATATTTCTTCATAATGGAAAATGTAGATGCAATTGCAGATGAGTCTAAATGTCAGGTTCAAGGCACTGCCAGCAACAACACACTGTTCAAGGGTAACTCTACCCAAAATCACTGTTTCATTTCGATGGCGACCCCAGGCAATGGCCTAATTTTTCTAACTTGTTTGCCTCTCTAGTGTCGCATAACAGCGATGTGTCTACGGTTGAGAAACTAACTTATTTGAAGGGTGCACTTAGTGGAAGCCTCTTGGTATGATCCAGTCTTTACCCATGTCGTAGGGTAATTTCGATGTTGCTTGGAAATAGCTTGTTAAACCTTATGAGAACAAACGACTTCTTGTTGACGTACGTGTGAAGGCATTACTTCAGTCCCCTTCAGCTTCCTTTAAGACACCTCGTTGCGTCGACTGTTGAGTGTCATTACTGAGAATGTGTCTGTACTTAAGGCCCTTGATTTCCCAGTACAAAAGTGGGACTTAGTGATGTTGCCAATAATGCGCAATTGTTTAGATGTTCAGCTTCAAACACAGTGGGAGCTCATGCTTGGTCGTGAGTTGCCCACCCTGACTGAGTTTATCTCGTTCCTTGAGAAGCACTGTCGTGCCCAGGAGAAAGTGAGTACAGCAGCTGCTGAGATCTTTGTGGCACACCCTGGGATGCTCAAACCCACACCTACAGTGCCCTTGTGGAGACAGCCTCGCAACCAATCCAGCAAGAAGTCGTCGAAGTGCTTGGTGAGTTATAACTAAATATAGTTTCTTTATGTAAAGGTGCTTTCAAGCTTTACAAGAGCTCAGAGTTTTGTAGTCGTAACACAAAGCTGTGGTTCTTGGTTGCTAAGGAACACAAATTATGTCTCAATTGTATCTTGCCTTCACACCACTCCATAGGTTGTCCATCATCTTCGTTGTGTCATCGACGTGGTGCTCGCCGCCATACATTTCTACATTTTGACTCCAAGGAGGCTGAGGAGGGCTACTCATCATCGCAGGCTGAAGCAAGTTCCTCTCATTCTACTGACTCGCGGCCTACAACTCTGCTGCTGTTAAACCAGTGCTTCCAATGCCATTTCCTGAGGTGCTCTGTCCACAGTCCAGATACACATCCTTGATGCAGCTGGAAAACCTCATGTAGCCAGAGCCCTCCTGGACACAGCCAGCCAGGCTAGCTTTATTTCTGAACACTGCTGCCAAAGTTTTGGTTTGGCTCGTATGAAGATGCATATTGCCACCCAAGGATTGTCAAATGCAGATGTCAATGTGGCCAAGTCATTGTGTCCATTGTAGTAACAATTTGTGGAACTCCTGTCATGCACTTTACTCTCAATGTGTTTGTTCTCCCTCATATAACGAGTAAGCTCCCAAGTGTTCAGTTGTACAGTGAGGTGCGCCACTCGGGTGCCAATTCGAAGCTTGCTGATCCAGCTTTTGATGATCCTCGACCCGTTTTATCTACTTATAGGAGCAGATCTTGTTCTTCAGTTCCCTACTGGAGGTAAAATCAATGACTCTCCGGTGGATCTAGATTCAATTTTCGGGTGGATCTTGATGGTTAATGTAGAAGCAGGACCTTGAGTTGTGTCTTCAGCATTCTATTTCATTTTATTGTTGATGTTGAGCACCCTGGAGGATGTCATGAGGTGGATTTAGGAGGTTGAGAAGTTCCCACCAGAAAAACACAAATATGTTGAAGAGGTTCGTTGTGCGGACTTGTTTGTTGAGACCCACGGGCATGATGCTACTGGTAGGCAAGTGGCGTGTCTGCCGTTTCGCTCGTCGTTGCTGGAGCTGGGTGCATCTCGGTCGCAAATGGTAAACCAGTTGCTTCGTCTGGAAAGGCGCTTCAAGGGGGATCCACAACTAAAAGAGACGTATTCTAACTTCATTAGGTACTACCTTGCTGAAGGGTATATGAAGAAGGTACCCATTTCAGAATTGTCATCCCTGCCTACATATTATATTCTGCATCATTGTATCATCAAACCCGAAAGCACAACCACCAAACTTCGTGTGTCACCTAATTATGTTCTCTTAATTGTACCTAATTTGCAATACATCATTGATGTGCTATTGAAAGTCAGGCTGCATGTTATTGTCTTTACAGCTGATATTAAGCAAATGCATAGACAGATAACAGTATGTCCTAGCCATCAGGATCTTCAGCACATTGTTTAGCACATTGATGACAGTGAATTATTGGAGGATTATCGTTTAAAGATGGTGATTTATGGTGCATCCTCCGCTCTATACTTGGCACTTCGCATCCTGCAGCAGCTGGCGGAGGATGAGAAAGAGCGATTTCCTGTTGCTGCAAATGTGCTGAAGTCAGACGTATAAGTTGATGATATAGTCACCAGCTTTAATTCTGTCGGTTCTGCTCTGGCCCTGCAAAGGAAGTTAGTTTCATTGCTCTCTGTTGGTGGTTTTAAATTACGAAAGTTAGTCAGCCACCATCCTGCCTTCCTTGACTGGCTCCTAGTGGAAGATGCTAAAATGCAAGAAGCCCTGTCATTGGAATAAGAAAAACATGTTGTGAAGGTGGTAGGGCTGCAATTAAATCCCAGGGTTGTTTGCTTCTCATACAATATACAGCCTAGTTGCAAAGAGACCACCAAGATAAACATATAGGCAGAAGTGGCCAGGATATTTGATCCTCTTGGGTGGTGCTCTCCTATCACCATATTTTCAAAACACCTCATCCAAACTTTCTGGCTGGAGAACCTTGAATGGGATTCTAAGCCTCCAGGTAATATTGTCGAGAAATGAAGCCTGTCCAACAGTGAGCTACCACCGCTAGCATCAGTTGTAGTTCCCAGACAAGTAATTAACACTGCAGGTTCTTCATACGAAATGCGTGGCTTCTCTGATGCCTCAGAGTTCGGATATGCTGCAGTGGTATATTTATGCCTCGCCACACCTACGGGCGTCACCACACACATAGTCGCTGGCCAATCAAAGGTTGTTCCAGTCAAGGTCTAGAGTAGTTCACCCCTGCTATCACCTCGTCGTCTATCAGTGCTTGGACAGACTCGCAGATTGTTCTTTGTTGGGTGAAATCGTCTCCTTACCAACTGAAAACCTTTGTCGCGAGCAGAGTGAGTGAGATCCAGGAGCTTACCATGCCATTCTGATGGAAGCATGTCCCACCAGAGTCCAATCCTGAGGATTATGCACCTCGTGGGCTCTTGACCTCTTAGCTAATAGGACATCCCCTGTAGTTAACCATTACAGCATGGTTACGGGAACCACCTGCTCAGCGGCTCTCTTGTTCTGAAACTTTATTCATTGACCCAGTCCTGCTTAAGCAGAAGGTTGAGATTTTGCGAACATTTGTTTCAGTTAACGAGTTTGACAATCTGTTATCACATTTTAGTAGTTTGACAACAAATTTGCTTCGAGTGATTGCACCGATACTGCGTATTATTCACAATTGCCATAAATCTGGTGCAAATTGTCTACCTAAGCACTTTACCCAAAGTGAGTTAGACAAGTCCCTCCACATTATTTTGAAGCATTTGCAGTCTGTTGCATTCAAAGAAGATATTGATTCTGTTCAGAAGGGTGAATGCCTTTCTCCCCTGATTCAATAACGCGTTCCCTTTGTTGATGATACAGGTCTGATGATGGTGGACGATAGACTCCAGTACTCTGACCTCCCCTTCGTTCATAAGCATCCAGTGCTGCTCCCCAAGACCCATGTGTTGACTGACATCATCATTTGACATTACCATGAAAGGAACCAATACCCTGGTGTTGATAATTTGGAGGACATTCTGAGAGAAAAATGTTGTATCCTCTCAGATTAACATGCCATCACATGGCAATTGCGCTATTGTGTGTTGTTCGAGGGCAACATCTTTAATGGGCAATCTGCCTGCCATGAAGGTTCAACAGGTGAAGTCATTTGCCTGTTGCTGTTCCAGAACCCAATCATGATGATGTCAACCTAAAAAGACTTCAACGCTTACGGCTGATCGAGTGGCTACATCAAGATGTCTGGCAGCATAGGCACCGGGAATATCTCCATACTCTCCAGCACCGCTCGAAGAGGCAGAAGCCAGGAGAAAGCATCGCTCGCTATCAACTTGTGTTGATCAAGGACGACCGAATACCTCCTCTGCAGTGGCGTCCTGCACATGTGGAAGATCTTCATCCAGGAAGGGGTGGTATTGCGCGAGTCGCTACAGTGCGCACTGCCAATGGAGTCTACAAATGTCAAATTGTTAAATTGCGCCCATTACCCGAACAGTGCTAAGTGTATTGATATCTTGGTATTTTAAGGTGAGCAGAATGTTGGGACTCGTGACCTCGTAAATATGGATTTTCGACCATGTAAATATGGATTGGTTAGAAGTTTAGATCAGTAGTAATTTCATGGCAGAACTCTATATGTAGTTTATTTTACTGGCCTGTTAGTACTTTTGAGGGACACATTTTAAATTTCCCGCGTGGCTGACTTGGTGTGCGTTCGTCAATTGTCAATGCTATATCAAGGGTTGGTGGCCTGAGCTACAGGAAGAAGAGAGCAGTTTCGTGTTGGACATCATGGCAATAAGTTTAAATTGTGTGCAGCTGCTGCCAGTAAGTTTTTTTCTAGCTGAAATTCGTTGTATAGTCCTCTAATGGCAATTTGATTTTAGGAGTTTTGAATTCGCCACAACACACACATAATTGCCCATACCCATACCATACCAGTTACATACATATCATTCTCAGAAATCTAATCTGTTTCGAGGCTTAAAAAAATATCAACTTTATGGAGAAGAGCCATACATTCAGAAGCCCTCAAGATTGGTGATTCATAATGGCCAGTTTCAATTTGCAGACAAGTTTCTAAAGCAGTTTACTTTAATGAGTTTGCTAGGAATTTATTGTTAACCGAGAAGATGTTACGGGGACTGTAGCAAAGAAGTCTGCAATTCCGTTCCACAACATACACTCCTGTTCCCTCGTGAATCTCTTTTTTCAGGATATTTTATGCTCTCTCTCTCTCTCTCTTAGCTCTCTCTCTCTCTCTAGTTATGCCATAACAGGCATTAAAAAATTTTTATATCTGCTAAAATTTTCTATTACTATACTATGTCGTGGTGAGCACGAAATGATTTATGATGTTTCTACATCCACTTATTTTCTTTAGAGTACTGTAGTTCATTTAGCTGGCTCGACTTTCTAAAGACTGCCACCGCCGTATAAATAACCGTAACAGTACACCATAATTTAAATTCTATAAACTATTTATTTTTACTTTGGCTTTGTTAGTTAAATTAAAAGCAATATGTTTCATAAAGAAAATTATTATTAATAAATCAAGGAATTTGTAATTGTTTTATACCATCGCTGAATATTAATCTCTCATGTAACACCTGTTTGCCTTTTCAAGTATGAAGATAAATAGCTTTTATTTTAAAAGAATTTAAAAGTTATGTAATGGAAATTACAAAACCAAGCTAATTTTATTTTAAAAAATAAGAATAAATTAGTCATGTAAATGCAAAAAATTACATAAATTTGTTTTTTAACCATTACAGTTAACGGGCAAATTCATGTAGAAGTTAATATGGGGTTCGTTATGCTAACACTGCATTCACTCAGTGTCAGACCTTTAATAAAATCGTATCTGCATTCACATTGGAGTTCAGATTGAAACGTCTTTCACATGTCGCAATACAGTGCTACCAATCATACCATATGGGGGATCTTTCCAGGCTCGTGTATGTACATGTATGCTTTTGTCTATGTGAGCATGTCGATTGTTTTTATAAGTACTTGTGCCTAAATCTTTAAATCTTTTGCATGCGTATACCCACAAATAACCAATTTTAACACCTAATTTAGCAGCTTAATATACCCACAAATTTTCTTTACAGTTCAAAGTAATTGTTTATCATTGGAAAATCTATTCTCGCGCAAAAACTGAATTAATACTTTAACTTTCATAGTGATATTTTAAAGTACTCAAATCATGTCTTTATCCGATATAGAATCCGTATTGAGGCTGGTTCATTAAAAATGAATAAAGAACACAAAACAAAAGAATTTTTTTCTTGGATCTCATTAACTAATGCTACTTTACATTTATGTTCAGGTAAAGTTGTGTCAAGTTCTGGCTTGGAAACTTCAACTCTTCGTCATTATTAATTTTATGTGAAAACACTAGTGCGCAACTTATAACTGAACATAACTTAAAAAAAAATTGCACACAGCTAGCTACACATTAAGTTCCTTTTAAATCGACCTTAACATCCATCGCAATGGATGGAATGGCTAGCCATGCCCACAAATAAGCATGCTCATTAGAAGTGAGTAAAAGTTTGTAAGTTTGTATGCATATTTGTTCTATAAAGATATAACTTTATGTCAATTGATGGATTTGGGCCAAATTTGGAAGGAATGCCCCTGAGTACCCATATTAATATACTGTGTGGGCCAAAATGGTGTCCGGCCCACATTCGGCCTGAAATCTCGGAAAACCCTAAAACGTGTTATGTAGTCTATATCTCAACTCTGTGCTGCTAGAAGGATCTGGACAAAGATGCCCATCAGTAAGAAACTTAAAATACTGTGTAGGCCAAAAAATGGACGGGAAACCTCCAAAATGGTTCTCATGTGTCTCGGCCACCGCCCCCACCCCCCAAGCCAGCCCCACCACCAACCAGGACCCTTCTACCCCGCACAATTTGGTGTGAAATATTTAAAAAGGGGTGGTTGTTGTTAATTTCTCGTATCCCTTTTATACACGAACAACGCCGGGTAGTTCTGCTATTTAACTCTATATTAATTTTTGTATTTTAGCTACGATAGAATTTGAATTAATGAACTCTTTGTCAAAAATGCAATCATGCATACTCGCGATCGCTAATTAGGTACAACTTTAATGGAGAAGCGATTATATATTCATATAGTATGTTGTATGCATTTTCTCTAATAGTGCAGTAACATACATACATGGATGTGGAGTCTGGGACCATCAGCAATGTTTGTTGTTTACAAAGACCAAGAGACGCCAGCTACGTATCTCCTCTCTTCTCGAATCACTGGAGGCAAATCTGTCCGCTTACTGCGCTTGTACAAGTGCAGAAGCTGTCTTGGAATACAGGACGGGCGACATTTGTTTGATTTGGCCAATATCACAGCCATTGTTCTCACGACTGTAGTGACAGGAGTATAAGTTTAATCAGGGAACCAGACGAAGAACTGTATCGGCGTGAGGGATGGCCTGTGGTTGGCCAACAGCTCACTTGACCTCGCGTGCCTGTGTCGCCATGCGATGTGAGTCACGACACCGGCTTCTCTCAACCTGCTTCAAGGTCGTTGGCTTTCAGCTTAGCGCCGAGATAAAAATACCCTGCTGTATATACATGTACGTCGCAGTACGCCTTAGGCTGTTCGCACACACCGATATTATCGCGGTAGGAAACGACACTGGTATGGAAATGGGGTCTTGCACACAATACCCCACAGTATCGGCTTGGTCAGAATTATCGGCTCGACATATTGTTGTAGGAGAGCACGGACAAACCGGGTATCGCTCCGACATCCAGCTGTCGAGAACAATGCTTTCTTACGTGCGCTTGTACAATGTCTCTGACTTTTCGTAGTAGGTTACCTGTTTTGTTTTGTGTTCTGTGTTCACAGATCGCAGTGCGTGGCAAGTGAAAGTAGGTGAGAGATGTTGTTGGGTAGCAATACGAAGAGTGCTACTGTTATATTTTTAATCAATATATTTGAATACAATGTAGCATTAATTTAACTGGTAGATTGTTGTTAACTGTAAGACACCAACATTGCCTTTAATAAGGTTTCTTCTATTTCTTCCTAAGATATACACTGAAGAGCCAAAAAAACTGGCATAGGCGAGCGTATGCAAATAACAGAGGTATGGAACCAACCATAGTAACGCGATGCGGTCTGCAGCTAGATCGGTTACTGCGGCTACAATGGCAGGTTATCAAGATTTAATTGAGTTTGAACGTGTTATAGTAGGCGCACGAGAGATGGGACATAGCATCTCCGAGGTAGTGATTACATTTGGATGTTCGCGTACGACCATTTCACGAGTGTACCGTGAATATCGGGAATCCGGTAAAACATCACATCTTCGACATCGCTGTGGCCGGAAAAAGATCGTGAAAGAACGGGACAAACGACGACTGACGAGAATCATTAAACGTGACAGACGTACAACCCTTTCTCAAATTGGCACAGATTGGATTTGTGGACTGCCCTGCAGGATTCATGGTGTGGATTATTTCCTGCATACCTCCCGACATTAGTCGAGTCCATGCCACGTCGTCTTGCGGTACTTCTGCGTGTTCGGGGGCCCTACACGATATTAGGCAGGTGTACCAGTTTTTTTGGCCCTTCAGTGTAATACGTAAATAAAGGGTAAGTATTCTGTTTAACATAGGATACATTACACTCGTCTCCTTGACACAATTAATCTGACCTCCAATTCCAATAATATGTTGGTGCGTGTGTAAACATCTTTAGATTAAGAACTTTTGCAGTGTGTCATATAAATCTTACATATTTTCTTCCCATTTTATAAAGAAGGGAATGCATCGCAATTCCGCTATTTACTTTCAAAATACGCGGGAGCACAGGGAGTTTAGTTTTTTATCCATGCGTGGCGCAGGTGTAATAATTTTAGATTTGGCAGCTTCAGTTGTTGCGACAAAGCGATACATCCTGCAACAACAGTTATTCCGTGTGAAAGATCACCTGCTGTATTACGAACTCGACCACAGCTATGCAAAGAGCATATAAGAGTGAATAAATTCGGTGTTTGCAACCCTCCTCAGATACACGTAGTCCGGTGCGCTGGTATACAAGCAGATGACAACTGTATAGAAGAGTTCATCTGAACTGGTCGGCGGTAGCTGCAGATATCCAGCCCTGACTGAAGCTGT
This sequence comes from Clitarchus hookeri, assembly GCA_002778355.1. NCBI lineage: Eukaryota > Metazoa > Arthropoda > Insecta > Phasmatodea > Phasmatidae > Clitarchus > Clitarchus hookeri. The sequence continues at coordinate 144,636 of NQII01004136.1, forward strand.
CACAACGTGAGTATGTCATAATCAGGCGTATCAGAGAGACATGAAAGCTAACTTAAGCAGCTGTACTCAAGGTGAAGCATACCTGAAGGGTTGCCCTCCCCTGTGAAGGCTCGACAAAGTGAGTGACAGCAGCTCCACCACTTGCCTGGACAGTCAGTAATGAAGTTGAGTTGAGATATTTGGCTGGCTCTAAACAACGAGGTCTTGATGAAGGTGAAGCGAGGTGTGTATGGGGCAACGCCGGAATGCCAGGGAGGGGAAACGGGAGATCCCCAAGAAAAACCCACCGACCAGCGGCATCGTCCGGCACGATTCCCACGTGCGAAAATCTGGGAGCGACCCCGACGGGAACTGAACCCGGTTCGCCTTGGTGGGAGGCGGGTATTCTAGCCACTAAACCACAGCACCAAACTCCTCTTCTAACAAAGGTTTTGTATATTCAAGAGCGTATTTTGTTAGATGAACAAAATTTTTTATTTTTCAAGTTTTGTTTACTCAACAAAATATTTTATTGGGGCAACTTAATACAGGTTGATTCAAGATGAGTTACCGCCCCTCGCATGGCTTATTTCTTACATAATATGGAGCAAAATAATTCATACAATTGTGGGACCTATTCCCAATATTGTACAGAGTAATTCGACAATCAGCATACTCAGCCTGCAGCGGAAAGGAGTTTTCAACACCGTTTCAACATCAATGTGTGGTGTGGTGTACTACACGATCAGCTGATTGGGCTATTAATTTTCTCGGGACGCTTGACTGGTGTGGTGTATCTGCATTTTTTTGCAAGAAGAACTGCCGCTGTTACTTGAGGATATTCCACCGTGCTGTGGTTGAACACGTAAATGTGCATTTCCCTGAGAGATGGATAGGACGAGGCGGTTTTCACTCCTGGCCTCCCCGATCGCCAGATATATCACCACTAGATTATTGTGTAAGGGGATGTACGAAGGATATTGCTTACCAAAGGACTGGACAAACACGTGAGGAACTACTTGCGCGTATCATGCATGCCGCCACAGAAATAAAAGACAGTCGTGTGCAGCTACGTAGAGCAACATGTGCGGTTTGTAAGCTGCGGCCAAGTGTATGGAAGTAGACGGAAACATTTGTGAACTTCTTTTGTTAGTTTGTTAGACGCAATTGTGATCCTCACCTGTAAACGATACGGTCTGATAATACATCGCTGTATTTACTTCTGAAATGGTTATTATTGTATTCGTCATTTTCGAAATGTGTATAATTACTCTGTAAATTTTGGGAATAGGTCCCACATTTATATGGCATATTTTGCTCCATGATGTAGGGAATTTACCATGTGAGTGATGGTATCTCCTCGTGAATCAGCCTGTATATTTTTGGCCCTATGCCTACTAACAAATATTTTGTATGCTTATATCTCAGTGCGCTTCGAGCATTCCTCGTCTCTCTCCTCGCGTATGAGCCCCGAGATGCGCTTCACATTACCGCGCGTGGTCGGACCGTGATTGTCCGGCTTTTTGAAGTAACAGAGTAGGTAACAATACAGAGGTGAAACCGCTGCCTATTTCGCGAACTCCAACCACACACGCCTGTGAAATGGCGTCACTGGCAAACAGCATGTTGAAGAGCCAGATGGCTGCCCAGCCAGCAGGGAACAGTTCGCGGTATGCAGTGGCCAATGATACACCAGGCCCGTTCTCAAAGCCTTGCGAAGCCAATCGGAGAATGTGTACGCCCACATGAAAGGAACCGCCACGCTATTTCGCCTCTCTCTACTTATTCTGTGGCGATGTCCTGGATGTTGTCGCCCGGTACCTTCAAGTGGAGCTCTGCTCCGACTTTCCCCAGACATTTCCCTCATTTACTAGCTATATATATATATATATATATTTGGGTGTGTGTGAATATATGTAATTTCGGATACCGTATAGTACAATCATATTCACGAAGCGTAGATGTAAAGCATTAAAAATAAATAATTAACATAGTACAGGAAAAAACTTTTTTTTCGTGTTATCGAAGGTATGTACACCTCAACCACCGCTGTCCGCCATGTTGTCCGGTCATCGCCATGTGGTCCGGTCATGCAAAACGATAAAAGGACATTTTTTTAGCGCATTGCACTTGGGCGAAAAGGTGAAGTATGGAATCGGCTGCAGAATGATGTATAGTCAAAGACCTTGTAAACTTGACGTTTTTAATTGATGACAACTAATACTTCAAGCCCATGTACGCTCGCACGAGTTCGACATTACACGTTTCTCATCTGACACGCGGAACAACACGCCCAGGTTAGTAGTGTGCAATTAGTGTGTCGGAATGATATGTACAGATGAGGGTTTCCCGTGGGAATAGTTGAGTTTTTCTAACGTTTCCACAAACTGTGCTTATGTCAAAAATGTTCCGTTATTCGCTGTCCGTTGTGTGTGCGAGTCTTTCAATGCATTTGACTAGGCTAATGAGATTTCGCATACATTTATACTGAACGTTTGTTATTTTTTGGCTGGTACAATGAGCCAAAAAACATCGTCCAATCAGAAAATAAGCAAGACATTTCAGTGTTTGCGAAGATGTGATGATAAAAAAATATTATTTTGCTATTTTCCAATGTATTAGACCAACATTAATTAACAGTTCCCGGCTATTGCAATTAAAATTAATTATACAAGCGGTACTGAAGGCGGTCGTCTAGTGCAGAGAACGTTTGTGTCAGCCAAGCGAACATTGATTAAACGCTACGGGCGACCCTGACCCGTGTATGTAAACCAAGCAGCTTCTAGCGAAACTCCTGAGGGAGTAGGGACGAATTTTTCTGAGAGTTGAGGTATAACTTATCTGTAAGTCACGGAGGAACATTGGTTTTAAACAATATTATTGTCTTCAGAAATGAGGTGTTCTTTAGTATCATTGTTTTTGAACATATAGGCAACTTAGAAACGAAAAGGTAACTAATATTCAACGAAAAATAAGCTGGCAGTTCAATCCTATTAGACTAGCCCCAAATTTGTTCTAATGAAACAGTTACATAATTTCATGCAAAAGACTGTTTTGGTTGCACGAAAAGAACATTCAGTTGTAGGAAAAATGGACTGAGTTTACTGATTTGTAATCATTGGAAAATAATTTTTTGCTTTGACTATGACACTGATCTAGAACAAGATGAAGGTGATGCTCCTGTTAATACGCAGAAGAAAATTTCGCTCTTCGTTTACATAACAACACCCCTCCCTCTCAACAACAATGAAAATGACTAGAAAAGTAATAAATGTTCATCCTATCTGCCTATTCACTACTCTTTATGTCCCACTTGAAAATAGACATTTTGAGAACAAACTATCTTAACATCTCTTAAAATTGATATAACACAATTTGTGTCATACATGCTCCATATAGGCATCAATGCTGTAGCAGAAATTAATTTAATTTTGTTATTTCAATCCTAATGGGTACTGTGTTTTATTTGAAAAGAGAGAGAGAGAGAGAGAGAGAGAGAGAGAGAGAAAGAGATAGCTAGTGCAGTTAGGTTACTGCTCTGTTTCTGGTTTTGTAGCCACATACCTCACAATTCAGATCAGACACTATTAATATTGTTACAATTTCATTAAAGGGAGTGGGCTAAACAAGGATCGTTAAGGCATTAAGATCTTAATTAAATAACAGAGCTAACTATAATTTCCTAACGTATTGACAACAGTTACAAAGAAAATACTCTCGTCTCAATATATTATGATAAAATGATATCTCTTGATATTTACAACTAATACATTCAGTCAGTACAATTTACAATTATCTGAAAGATATCAAATATAATCTAATAACTAAAATCAGTCATAATAAACAGTGTATCAAAATCTCTGGAATTATTTTATAATGTATTTGTCCATATTTGAGAATTCCAATATTTACAATAAAGTCCGTATAACATGTTCATTTAGTCCCACCTCAGTTAAGTCCAGGTTCTACCAGTCCGCAATGTTCTACAGTTCTCCAAGCGCACTCACACACAGTATCCTTCACTCGTTGGGTACCACGACCTCTCGTCTGTTCTCACCACAAACACTTCGTCCGCCGTCGCCTCGCAGTCTCCCACCGTCGTCCGTCCTCTTCACCGATGTCCCTCGCTGCACCAGACTTCGCCCTCTTACTGAATCAGCCTTATGGCTTCCACAAACACTACCGACGTGACGGTATTTATAATGTCGTCGTTGATCGCCCAGAAATTTCTCTAAATGCCACGGTGCGACGTGGGTCCTAGTTCCCAGAATATTCGTGCTCATCCTCCCAAGTCTTGGACACCTCCGGCCGGGGATGGAGGGACTGTGACGCCAGCTAAGTCAGCTGTCTATCATTCCCGATCACCCGGCGACGGAACAGTGAGCGGGTCTGCCTGGAGGGAGGAGAGGGTCGAGGTGGGCCACGCCCCACAGAGCCGGGTCCGCGCACAGTACCCGTTGCTCGTGCGGCAGTTGGCGCGTAACAGTAATGTTTATTAAATATGTGGTGGCTTCATATATGTAAATATCCCTTCATCTTTGAATGGCTGGCTGCATGAGTCCCTGGTACGCTTCTTACGTTGGATTCCAGCAGTAGTTATATTATTTGAGTGTCATTTACTTATACAATGCAAAGTGAATATATTTTGTATGCTTAAAACAATTCCTGAAAACTATATGCCAAAGATTATTGCGTAATACTTTTTTATGAATAGTACAAAACCGTTTGTGCATCTCCATATTTGTAATCAATTTGAAGTATGCACTGCCTGCTTCTTCAAATTGAACGTTAGTTTTACACTTTGCACAATAAAGTGTAGGAAATTTTTTTTCTGTTCTACTTCTATCTTTATAAAAAAATAGGCTTGGTAAATTTTTTCAAACCATTTTTTTGTAAAAATACAGAAATATTTTAGAGTCTATACCTACAACTGGTATATATTTATTATACGAGCAGATTTTTATAACAGGCGTATTTGAAAAACACAGAGCTACGAGTACTGACAGGTGTAGCAATTGAATCGAAAATTTTCTTTCAATGACAGCTATATTAATTTCGCGTAAAATTTTTTTTAAATACTATAAGCGTGTTTACTAAAGCTTAGTGCCAAACACAACTGTAATTTCACCATTCACTCTTGTAAACAGCAGTGCAGGGCGCGAAAAATCTTTACGACACAAAGTCAATACTTAATATTCTCACATGAGGAAGAACATATTACAATTCGAGCCAAACACAAACACACAGAATTCCTCCACTTACTGCCAGCTTGAAAGTGACATTCTTGTAAGACTAGCGTAGGCTGCGGCGGAGATTTGTCCTAAGCCAAACTCACCCATAAGGATTCTGGTTTCACTCCTATCCAGAGTAGAACCATCCTTAGTCGTGGTGCTAATGAAGATGATCAGAGCTGGCGGGCAGCACGGCAGGGTTATTGTACGTCATGACACAGGCAAGTCCACCTTGGTGTCCTATACTCCTGCGCATTCGTCACGCTTCCACACGCTCTCACGTTCATCACAGCAGGACGTCTCAAGGCACCGCACTTCCTGGCTCCCTCACACACCGTCCTTATACACACATTCATCACACCTGCTCATGCCGCCATGATCCTGTAGGCTACTTTCTCCCTGCTGACCACTCAATTATCCAACTAACCTACCAATAAAATACATTAACTAAATAATAAAATGCACTATTTACGGGAATGTAAACACTTGGGACCAGAAACGAATCCAGGGGAGTAATATGATTATGTTCCTTCTGGTGCAATGTATTTTAAAAGATTGCTGTGTAGCAGTGGCTGTGGCTATGGCCGGCAGTCTTCGGCTCGACTCGGCGGAGCTGGGTAATCTTAGGCTCGACTCAGGGGGTGATCGGAATCCGTCGACTCGGATTTGTGGAACTTGCCCGAAGGTGCTAGGCAGTTACACCCACTAATTCGTCAAGCATATATTTGTTTCTTGTAGCCATATTGGTTGTATAGGCATAGGCTATGTCAAATCAAAAATCTGTATTTATTAACCGATTTAAAAAAATTACTTTTTATTATAAATTTTTTTTATATTATGCCCAAATTAAACATAGGGTCTTGCGGAAACATGTGAAAGTCTCTCTCACTCAATTACTACATTACCAGTCCCAAATTTTGAAGATTGATTATTACATGATCCCAGAATCTGGAAATTATGCAACTCGTATTTTTTAAAGTATGTATATATATGACTAAACCAAGCCCATCATGCTAATATTAGCCACATGTACTAGTGTGTTATAATCATGGTATGGATCAGCATCTACCAAAACTGTTATAGGCCTAATTGGCATTAATATAAATGCCAATTCTGCCATGCCCTGGAGACTTGGAATGTATGAGGGTGATAATAAGTCTTAATTTTCGTGCTCTTCTTAACCATCAATCCATCAATCGTGCAATCATTTCATCGATATTTGGATCATTCCATTAATCTTCCATTATTTCCATCAATCTTTCAAAATCTTTCCATTAGTTTTTCACAATTTTTCCATCAATATTTCGCAATTTTTCAATAATTCAATATTCCTATCAACATTTTGCAATCTTTCCCTCAATCAGCACCTCATGCACACCAATTTTTCAGTCTTTCCATCAATCTTCTATCAATCTCTCGCAATATTTCCATCAAATCATTCACAATCTTTCCGTCAATATTTCACAATCATTCCATCAACCTTTCAGTCTTTCCATTAATATTTCTCAATCTTTCCATTAATATTTCAATCTTCGCACTAATATTTCGCAATATATCCAACAAACATCAATCCATATTCAATCCATGGATTTCTTGTCTGTCTGTAGCCATACATATTAAACAAAAACGATTCACCAACTATCTCCAAAATTTGCAAAAAGTCTACAGAATAAAGTTTTTGTATGCAGTCAACTATCCATGCATTTTGATATTAAAGTCATGAAGACTGTGATAGTGCTGAAGACAATGATGACGATTTTCTCGAACCACTGACACACCCCTCCAACACATTTGCTGCAATAAGCGACACGAAGAAGGCAGAAAACACCGAGAATACTGGCTACCTATTTCCCGATGATCGGAATGAATTTGTTGATAAACTCAGATGTTTATTTCATAGACCTTCAAAACCATCGGTTTTTCTCGCGCATTGTTGAGATATCTTCAATCATTAGTAAATTGAAGTAACGGGGATATTTCGCTTTATGTGATGAACTGCTTTCTTCTGAAAGTGTAATTACAAAATAATAATAAATAATTATTAAACAATATAATTTTTAGTTTATTTTTGTGTCTCTTATACTTTTATTCATCACAACTTTAAAGTATTGCTGTGAGAACTCGACTATTAATGGAAAGATCTGCATATAGAATTATAAGAAAGATTTTAGTATAAAAATGCGTGGATAGTTGACTGCATACAAAAACTTTAATACTGTCGACATTTGCAAATTTTGGAGACAGTTGGTGAATCGTTTTTGTATAATATGTATGAATAGAGACAGACGACAAAACCATGGATTGAATATAGATTGATGATTGATAGAAAGATTGCGAAAGATTAATGGAAAGTTTGCGAAATATTAATGAAAAGATAGAAATATAAACGGAAAAATTGCGAAAGATTGATGGAAATATTGCGAATGATTGATGGAAAGATTGCGGAATATTGATGTAAAGATTGAAATATTGATGGAAAGATTGAAAGATTGTGGTGAATGCAGTGCTGATTATGGTGCTGATAGATGGAACGATTGCGAAAGATTGATAGGAAGATTGAAAGATTGTTGGAAAGATTGCTAAAGATTAATGTAAAGATTGGAAGATTAAATGATTGATCGAAATACCTTTGGAATGATTGGACGATTGATGGATTTATGGTCAAGAAGAGTATGAAAATTAAGACTAATTATCGCCATCGTACATTCCAAGTCTCCAGGGCCTTGCAGATGGGCATTTAAATTAATGCCAGTTAAGCCTATAAAAGTATTGGTAGATGCTGTTAGATGCCATGATAATAACATACTCGTGCATGTGGCTGCTATTAGTATGGTGGGTTTGGTTTAGACATATATGTATACATAAAAAAAATCTGGGTAGTATACTTATACAAAAAAACAGTCGAGGCATTAAATAATATGCATGTTATGGCATCGTGTATTAACCAGTCTTCAAAAGAGGGACTGGGAATGTATTAATTGAGTGAAAGAGACTTTTGCATGTTTCTACAAAACATTATGAATAATGTCGGCACAATATAAATACAAATAATGATTTATAATTAAAGGACATTTTTTTAAATCGTATAATAAATACACATTTTCGATTTAACATACCCTATGCCTATATAACCAAGAAATAAACATATGCTTGAATAATTAGTGGGCTTATCTTCCGAGCACCTTTGGGTACATTCGACAAAACTCTGACTCGAGACGAAGATTGCCGAGTTCCTCCGAGTCGAGCGGAAGACCGCCAGCCACATCCACTGCCACACAGCCCCCATTTGAAATACATTGTTTCAGAAGGAACATAATCATACTACTCAGGAGGTTTAGGGTTTAAATACCTTTCCTTCATGCTTATTTGGTTGTCTATAATTAGTTTTGATATTATAAATAACCCTAGAAGTGCGATAACAATATCAGTTGCTATGCACTACGATTAAATTTGTTATTTATTATTATGCGATATATTTTCTTTTAGTGTTCGGGCCGTGGTGGCTAAGCGGTTAGCATGCTCACCTCCCACCATGGCGAACTGAGTTCAATTCCCGGCAAGGTCATTCCCGGATTTTCGCATGTGATAATCGTGCCAGCCGATGCCGCTGGCCAGTGGGTTTTATCGGGGATCTCCCGTTTCCCCACCCTTTCACCCCGGTGCTGCTCCATCCTCACCTCAATCACCCTCGTAGGTTCTCAAGACCTCACTGTTTAGAGCCACCCGAATTTCTTCAACCACTCATTCTTTAAGAGTTTGTCCTAATTAACACGTAAGTCAACACCGCTAATGCCTGTATTACCTCCCTCCCTTCCCTTCAGTCACTGTAACCCTCCCCTCTCTCCAAAAACTACCCACGCGCCTTGAGAAATTACTGGCAACACCACTGCTTGACACACCTAGTCTTCTAAGCATGTCCAGGATATGGTAGGTAAAGTATCGTTTACATAATGTTACGATATCGTGGTCAGACCTTAATTCGGCGGCCTTCCTGAACGTGCCATGCCTCATAGAAGTGTAATCAGGCCAGAGGACAACATACTCCACTTGGATGCTGTTGCTCAAGCCTGCTGGTTGAAAGAGAAACAATTCCCTCTGCCGAGCTGGGAACCAAGGCACGATTGCGCGATACCCACAAACAATACAGGACAACAAGGTCTTTTCTCTACATGACACCGGTCTTGCAAGATTAACCAAGGAGCCGCTAATATGTGCCGACCAACATGAACGTCCAAATTACCTTCCAGTTTCGAACTGAGGTCGGACAATTGAAGCTCTAGATTAGTCATTTAGGTATATATTATCCACTGTATATGTTGTATACTACCACGCATAACCAAATAATAGTAATGGTAGCATTGAAGTATGACCAATGATGACACTAAACTTCAAATATACTCTTTTCAAATATTACCTGACCATAACAATACGTAAGTGTTAATTTCATGGTTTACTCTCTGCAAATATAATCTTTAGCCAGATTCGGAAAAAATAGGCTCGAAATATGTTTGCAGGACGTTGTGCTCGACTTCAGAACCTGACAGCTGTAAGACAGATCGCAGGTCCACCTGTGTGAGCCAGTTCTCTACGTCATCAGCACATCGACAGTAATTCCATCAGCTTACCACATTTCATTCTATATTTGCAAAATTGCTTCATTATTACATTTTAAAATCTACGAGATATCGTTGACAGAGGTACAGAACATAAGAAATATCGCAGATCAAGTTAGCCTACTAAGAGACCATAGAAAATTCTTCCAGGCTACTGGTCAGTAATATATGCACTCAACATTATGTAGGTTGTATCGTTGTTGCGCTCAGTGTGAGGGCAAATGTTTTTTTTCCTGCTGCGTTGCTGGCGATCCGTCACTCAATTGTTACTGTTCTATGATTTGCGTGGTTTTGAGGGAGTGACAGGCAAGCAATCCTTCACTAGAGAAAGAAACGAACAAATTCGATTTCTTGAAAGCTTCCCTGAAACTTAATATAATTACGTAATTTTATGTCTTCGTTGGTGATTACCACAATTTTTCCACATTTACATTGCTACAGATTTGTAACCCTTTAAAATATAACTGGTTAGTGACATTATGGACCGGTTTCACAATGTCTGTTGATGAGAGTATTTAGACATATTTAAAATACGCGTGGGATGCCAACACAAGTTTGGCGCCAGGGAAGTACATACTATTATTCTTTACTAAATAAGGACTAATCCTTTGTCTGTTTATATTTTAATTACTCAAATATTATACAAATATTTCCAGTGAAACACATGACGCAAACATATAGATAAATCATGACCTTACAAACACGACGGAGAATACATGCCTAAATGTGAAATATGATTCATTCCTTCGAAATCAACGTTAGCCTCGTAACGGCTCGGTAAGACTCGGCTTTGAAATATACTGTGTCATATTACCGTATAGTTATTATAAAAAATACTCAACAATATATATATATATATATATATAATGTCTGAAAAAATCTATACGATCATTAATATAATAGTTTATTATTTTCCAAGCAAACTTTCTTGCGTCTATACTTTTGCAATGACTCCAAGAACTTTGAGCAAGTTCCCATATATAACAGAGTCGCAGTTACATAAATTGGCGTATTTATAACGGACCGGAAATCACACGAATTTTTATAATTATTATTGAAGCAAAATAAGTTTACATCCCATGTGCGATAATATTTATTTAATTCATATTGTCATCCACTTGCTAGCAGGAACTCGCCCCGAAGTGCAGTAGCTAGGAACATTGAAGATATTCACAAGACAACAAAAATCCATCGTACTGCGTCAGTAACAAACGGAATTGCATGCAATTTTAATGCGTTTCGTTAAATTTTGAAATACGCGTGTAACGATTATTCTCACATGTACTGTACAGCTTAGATACAACACACTGAAACACACAATTAACAATTAAACGCCGAAGCCCAGATTGAATTCAACTAAACTTCAGTATGTGCTCACAAATACTTAGTCATGTTATATTAGCGGCTGACGTAAATCCAACACATTTTGTTCGTGAAATTACTGTCCAAAACACGTAATTTTACGAGTGTGCAGACCTTCGTGAAAATATTTGTAATTATTTAAAACGGGCATACTATAATATTTCCCTCTACTATAAACCTAAATCCAAAACATCCTTATTTACTTCCGAATATTCATATTGGCGGTACTATTTCTCAGTATGTAGGTACCAAATATCGGGCATAAAACCCTTGATCGCATTTTCGCATGTATATAATTATTTGAAAATAAATTACCTGTATCTATTCGTGGCCTAAGATTCGCGTCAGATTGATGTAATTAATACTTTTGTCAGCACCATCATCAAACAACCAACGGAAATCTTTTCCAGACATTAGACAATATATAAATACACAAACATAACCTAACGTCAGCCACGAATGACAACCACATTGTTGTAAATATTCGTATTACAGTAATAGAAAGCCATTCTTGTGTTTAGGATAACCACGCACTGGCAACAAGCAAATTAAACGTTTGCTATGGTTTACCATATCCTGAGAAACAGAACATGTCGCTAACCAAAAATGTATCATTTTCAATCAGACCTTAATCAGAACAAAACCAGACATTGTGAAACCGACACTAAAAACCATTTAGTATGTTGATTTTACCAAAGTAAAAAAACCATCATAAAAAAACCTTCAACGATAGAGGGACAAAATTAAATGTTTATATAAAACCAATCCGATTATGTCTCTGTATGAATACGAAGAATATGAAGTTCATTATATTCTTTTAGTCCTCATAGTATACGATATGTGGAGATATATGGGTAGTTTGCATATACAATTACTAAACCGGGAACATTTCAATATCTTATTGTGAAACGAAATTCGGTAATATAGTTCGGTTCATTTGCGACAAAATAACTTTAAATAACGGAAATGAATTTTCTCAAATAAATAAGGTCTAGGTTTTGTTTACATGATGTCATATTCCTTACAACGTGAATCTCGATAACTTAAAACAAGAGACAGGATCCACACGGCTGTGACACAAACAAGCTAACATATCTCTAGAGACGGCTGCATTATCGGGAAACAACAAACTATTTTGCTGAGTGAGTCGACAATGTATACACCTTATTAGGAGAAGAAATAAATAATAACGAATACAATTTTGCCTCGCGACGAAATTGAGAAACGAAGCTTTGTTTCGCGTTTCACCACCAGCGTTACTGGAAGCATAACGGTCACTGTGCCAGGGTAACGCAGGTGATTAGCTTCACTTATTAAGTGCTTAATGAACTGCGAAATAGTTATAAAGGCTGTAGGATGGTCGACAAGAGCGGTGACACGAACATCTTGTCGGCACGAAGGCCTCGTGCTGAGTGTGTTAACGGCTGAGTGATGCAGAGGAGGTAGACACGACTGTGTGTGAGTGGGTCAGGCTGTACGTTATTAACGGTAATGAGCCGGCAAAACGTGGCGACTGGTGTAAGGACGCCGCCTTATTAGAGCGACTAGACGCAGTCGACTTCAGCGCGACAACGCAGCCTGCTCGCATACCAAATACACTGCCATTAGCAACAGCGCCAGCTCACGGCTAGTAGCTCTCGCTTTCGCTCTATACTGACCGCTGTCCACGTGGGTACTCTGGTAAAACACGTACCCTTAAAGTACAATAACGTTATGATGCACAGTCCAATTTCCAGAGCTCTCAAGTCAATTGCCAACAAACTTTCCATACACATACATTTATTAAACGAGTACCACTTGCCGACAAATTACACTTAAATATGCCTCATTCTCATTAATCCCATTACTTTCATTTCCTCCGCTTTTTAGCCTATTTTCCGAACGAAAGACAGGCTTATGAGATCACTTTCCTGTGTGTGTCTGTGCCTGTGTGTATAAACACGCCCCTCCCCAATTTTTGAACGCGTAAACAGAATTTCACGAAATTCGGTACACATATAGTACTAAGTAAAAACACTTGACTTTCATAGTTTTCGACTTCGCCACGCACGTACTTTCAAAACTGCCGCTATTTTAATATTTAAGGCGAAATGTCATATCTCGGAAACTATTTAACCGACTTCATCCAAATTGTGTATGGTGACAGCGAAAGCTATAAGCAATAAATTAAGAGGAGAATATTGTTATTCGTTTGCATTTTAGAAGAAAGCGTAACATGGAAAAATAAAGCTTTTACACGTTACATATCAAAAACTGCTGAACTAATTTTCGCCATATTTGGGGCGTAAGAAAACTTAGGATAGGCCCGCTAAATATGAGTAATTAAACTTTATAATGCACTTTATTCAAAATGGCGTCCATGTCATATTTTGTACACTAAAAGTATCTTTTAAAATCATCAAATAAGCTATTAAAACAAAACTTTTGTAAGCCATTTTTTAAGATAGCGCTACATGAATTAATCAAGTTTTTGTGTAATTTCTCGGGAAACAATTGACATATTCCTACCAAATTTGGCACTCAAGTAATACTGCCGCAGTTGACGTGTACAAATTTGTTTCAAAAATTTCAGGCACTTATTTTAAAAATGGCTGCCATATATATATTTTAGTATAGTATTCTATATCTAAAAAACATTTTATCAATTCCAAATTAACTTTTTATGCTGGGAGTATATATAACAAACATCAATTGTGTCTATACGGAGCCATTTCCCCCCTCCATTTTGTAAGCTAGTGCCACACAAATAAATAAAATTTTCATGTCATATCTCGGGAAATAATTGTCCGATTCCCACCAAATATGGCAAACAAGTAGTACTGCGGTAGCTTATGTTAACTGATATGTTTTAGGTGTATCATACGCTTGTTTTCAAAATTGCGGCCATATAGCTATTTTAGATTTGTATGTTAGAAAATCGAAACCATTTAATTAATTCGAACAAAACTTTGTATGATGACTTTATATATACCAAAATTCAAATGTTTACAAAGAAAATCTTTTTTGTCTACCATTTCGTAAAATAGTATCACTTGATCTCTGAAAAACAACCGATTTCTACCAAATTTTGCAAACAATTAGCACTATGGCAGGCTACGTAAACAGTTATTTTTAAGTGGGTCAGAAATACATATTTAAAAAATGAAAGCCATATAAACACTTAAGCCTCGAATATTTTATTTATTAATGTGCAAAAATAATTTCAATTTAAATTAGTATGCTGACAGTATCAGTTGTATCCATCAAAATTGTCCATCTAAAACCTCATTTCTTCGCCATTTTGTAAGATATCCCCACTTGAAATAATATAGTTTTTATGCCTTATTTCGGGATACAGCCTAATTTTTATATTTTTGTGAAGAATTTGTACTGTGGTAAGTTATATCAATTGATATTATTAAAGTATGATAGGTTCTTTTTTTATTTTAGCTTTGTGTTTTATATCTACGAAACTATGTGACAGTTTTAAATTTAACTTTATATATTTTATCTATGACAATAACCGAATGTGCTGTTATATAAACTTTTTGCTCTCCATTTATGAAGATAGTCACATGATCAATGGAGGTTTTTTTACCATACCTCAAGGACCAATCAACTGACATGAATACCGAGGTCCTTCTTTGCCGGATTTTTTAACGGCACTGTCAGGTGAGTGAACTGAACATTTAGTCATATTTGCGTAATAATTCGACTAATTTCCACAAAATGTGTACGCCTATAGCAGGCCAAGTATAGTTATATGATTTAACTGGGGTCAGAGAATGATTTGAAAAATGTCGGCTTTATAAATAGTTTAATATTTTTGGCGTATATATTTAACAATTTAACAATTTCAATCAAACTTGCTATGCTGACACTATATATAACAAGCATCGGTTACATAGCTTCTTTTTAAGCAATTTTATAATATTGCCCCATTAAATAAATAAGGTTTTTAAGCCATATCCCAGAAACCAATAAACCTATTTCCATTAAATATTTCACACTAGTAGCGTTATGGTAGGCCATGAAAACCTTTGTGTTTTAGTGGCTTAGACAATTATTTTTAAAATGGTGGTCTAGCAAATATTTTAGTTTAGTGAACCCTGTCACTCAAAACATTAGACGGATTACATTCAAAAATTGTGTTCCGAATACTACCTTCGTGATGCACTTGATTGAAAGCTAGTTTAATTGTACGAGTTTCTCTGAATTCGAATCCCGGGTAAATCGCTAGTGTATTTTAATTGTCTCTGCACTGTAATGTACATATTTCACAAATTCACATGTTTCTGGTTTCATCTCTAACGATATTGCTGTCAATTAGATGTCAATGCCTACCTACCATCTAAGCTTTCAAGAACTTTACTAAAATTTATTTGCACCAACGTAGAGTAAAGTGGGCTCATTAGTTGTCAGTTACTTTTTGTTTTATTAAAAAAAAAAAAAAAACTTATTTATCTTTTTTAGATAAAATGGAATTTCTGGGCTATTAGATTTAAAATGACTATAAATATAAAGTAATCACCGTTTTCATCACCAGCCCCTTTATCACTTATAGTCTGAGTGTGATATATCTGGGACGTTTTAAGAAAGGGTCTTTATAGGTGTGCATTGCACACATCAGACAACAGTGAGGTAGGTCCGTCACGTTTGGGAGGTAGCATTCGTTGATGAGTCTAAATTCCGTAGTTTCGTAAACAGCTAGTGTCAGTAACATGCAACATAAAGACGCTTATATTGGTCCCGAAATATGACAAAAGGTGAAACTGATACCAGTGGCGTTATGAACGAGTATTTTGTTCTTTGCAACGGATACACATAAGATAATATATTTATTTGCAATGAAGGAGGATGAGGTGAGGCTCATGCGGAGTGTGCTCAGTACACAGTGGTTGCCCTGGAACTGTGAGGCGAGACCAAAGTGCAGAACTCAGGCTGCCGAGTTTAGCCATCCTCCATAGACCCACACACACACTGACACACTGCAGTTTGCCCGTATACAGCCGGACAAAGGTAACGATCGGCGATTCGTCTATTAACGCCGAGCTGTTGACAGTCTGCGCCGGCCAACCACGAGTGCCGACTTTCCATATCTGGCCGGTTTACACGAACCAACACATATTTTCTTCCTTCGACAGCAGCACGCTGCATTCGCAACCACGCTCGAGTTACGGCAAAGTGCAGCCGTCGACGCTAGACACGTGAGGCGGTAGGTCGCTGTGACGTCCCGAGTAGGTCGCCAACTACACTCAAGAGCAAAAAAAACTGGTACACCTGCCTAATATCGTGTATGGCCCTCCGAGCACGCAGAAGTACCGCAAGGCGACGTGGAATGGACTCGACTAATGTCTGAAGGTATGCAGGAGGCAATTCATACCATGAATCCTGCAGGGCAAACCACAAATCCAATCTGCGCCAATTTGAGAAAGGGTTGCACGTCTGTCACGTTTAATGGTTCTCGTGAGTCGTCGTTTGTCCCGTTCTTTCGCGATCTTTTTCCGGCCGCAGCGATGTCGAAGATGTGATGTTTTACCGGATTCCCGATATTCACGGCACACTCGTGAAATGGTCGTACGCGAACATCCAAATGTAATCGTTACCTAGGAGATGCTATATCCCATCTCTCGTGCGCCGACTATAAAACCACGTTCAAACTCACTTAAATCTTGATAACCTGCCATTGTAGCCGCAGTAACCGATCTAGCTGCCGACCGCATCGCGTTACTCCGATTGGTTCCATATATCTGTTATTTGCATACGCACGCCTATACCAGTTTTTTTTTTTGGCTCTTCAGTGTACAAACAAGCAGCGAGAGTTCACCACGTGGAACCCAGGAGCGGTCACACAACATGTGTACATACAATCAGTAATCAGTAGCAATGGGAGGGTTCGCTAGGTTCAGAGATGAGTATACCCGGGGTCGTATCATCTAACCCTTCACTGACGTTATATAAAGACATTTACCACGTAACTATATTTGCAATGCAAAATGGTATTCTGTTGGTAACTCAAAATGTCGCCATGATAGTTTTTAAAATGCCTCGTGAATGTCTTTATACAAATAAAGCACAACAAGGTGTCTTTACGAACGGAAGTGGAAAGAAAATAACCTATGTATTAAGGTAATTATATCAAACACACTCCACAAAAAATTTATTCTTATTTAAATGCCCCATAAATAACATATTTGGGATTCTGTTTTTTTTTTTTTCATGCAAACAAACAGTGTCTGGAATAAAATGAGAAAGTATATTCTATTTTCCGCTGGGGTCGCTTTCTAACGATTCGCTCTAAGGAAATAACGATACAGACGACGAACTCGGCCACGGAATACTTCGTGATGCTCAAATCCTCTGAGAAACTTGTACCATAGACAGAAATAAATTTACTTTAAAAGTTCTATTAGTAAACGTATTAAGAAATAAACATAATTTAAAATTGAAAATTAACTACACTAACGAAATACGTCACAGTTATCAATTTAATTCAACATACAGATTTCGAACACAGCCCGCAGCATTGCCAAACCTATACGTCGTCACAAAAACAACTAGAAAGAGATGCGTTACAGAACACCATACAAAGATAATGGAGAGTAACTGTTTTGTAACAAAGGTGCTTGCAGTGAGTATATTCAAGCATGCTAAAGTTACGTAATAGTGCCCACGACATCACGATCCAGCGTCTACTGGAGCCTCTGTGATTTGTTAACCGCCTGCCGCCCCAGCATAAGACAAGGATTATGGTTAACTGTGTTGCCAACGATTCCAGTTGTCCATATAATTATGTTAATTACTGCATCACAGTCACAAGGGCGTGTAGCATAAACACGTGTCCGTTTTCATGAACAACACAAACGTGAAATTATTTTCAAGTATACCATATTGCAAAATGTGCTCACTAATTATTACGGTCTTAACTGACGAAGCACTTTCAAGCCAGATAAGCCAACACATTATTTATATTTCAAAAACATATTCTCTTATACGTACATAAAATCTTTATATATATGTATACATATATATATATATATATATATATATATATATATATATATATATNTAACTCAAACTATGCACAGTCACGAATAAAAAACACTTCGACCACGTGGAAGAAATATAACTCCAGGAACAGAATACGTGTATGAGAACATCTAAAAGACCGCTACAATTCGGACAACAAAAATACGTGATATTTATTTAATAAACACTTAGTTTAACGCCAATAGTGAATAACATAAAAATTCACAAAAATGTCGTTATCCTTATGCAATACCAGAAGATACTGTAGTTAGTCAGCCAAGTTAATTTATAACTAGGATAGAATGTGCATACTGCTTCAAACAAAGAGAATGGTTGTATTTGCCCTAACTTGCTTTGTTATAGTTATTGTAGCTGTGCAGCACAGCTTTTTGTTTCCGTTATATAAAAAAAATACATCTTCGAACAAATCAACAGCAGGAATATTTTTTCTGAAACAACCAGAACTGTAAAAAAGTGAAAACATTGTGATGCTAGTCCTGTTGTACGGCTCTGCAGATATCAGTCCGTGCAAGAAGGGTAAATGTTAGAGTAGAGGACAGTGGTGGCTGGTGAATTGTTGCAAGGCAGGCTGGTGTTTGTCCAGGACTCTAAAGTCTCTGTACACGGTGCAGGGGCTGACAACCACTGTGGATTGTGCGAGTAGTGAAGAACTGGATCCACTCACAATCAAGCGGTGAGGCACTCTTTACGCACTTGCTGTGACGTCATTTGCACAGCTATGTTACAGTGAGCTGTGCGCGTACTAGTAACAACCGGGCACAGTAAAGAATAGGTATGGCTTGTTCACGGTTAACTCAGTACTTTGGAAACAAACCTTTGAAAAATATCTCTGCTCCTGCCTGCATTTCTATATAATAACACGTTCCCTGACCTCCATGCACCCAGTAAAGTTGGTAACGATGGTGAAAAACTAGTTCCATGTCTAAACGTTGATTTAAAAATTTAAGTTTAACATTTGGTAATAGTGAAATTATTTCTTTTGCTTTCTGAATTTTAAATGTATAAAAGTGTATTGGGGAGTACATTTCTCAAGAGTTTACTTTTATGAAATGTTTAACATTATGCTTGACCGAAGCATGGATAAACAAATCAGGTAGATGGCATTGTCACTGTTACATAAGTAGGAGAAGACACAATGTGCAGGCAAGAAGATCATAAGCAGGGCATTCAAAAGTGCTCGTATAAGCGTGAAGAGCCAATACCCTGGAACAAGTTAATGGCGGCGCAGATGTGTACAGTAAGTATGGAGACGGTACTCACCGACGGAGCCCCAGTCCGGGTGGGCGAGGTTGTTGAACCAGCCGTCGTAGCGCTGCTTCTCTGTGAAGCTGAACTGCCGCTCTGCAACAACATCAACATCAGTGTTACCATCTCTGGCGTAGCACTGGCAGAGCATGAGAACAAGCACTCGCGGCATTTATAACCTATTCCCAGTTTCTTCACACTTTTTAAAACAAACCTCTCAAAAATCAATCCACGTATTGTGTGTTATGTTGTTTCCTAAATATCTTGGATCTCAAGGGTTTTATATTTCTGTTAACATCAAGTAGGTTATTTTTATTTTTAAGTTCAATTCTGCTTACATTTTATCAATACATTATAATATTTCATTTATAAATAATACGAATAAAAGCAGACAGAAAATAGGTATGTTGGTAATGCCTGGAAAGAGACAGTTCTCATGCGAAATATTTATAAACTTAGTGAGCAAAAATACTGTGCGTTGTCTTTGGTGTTTGTTTAGTTTTGTTTTTTGTGTGCAGGCGATGGAGGAAAATCCTGAAAGTAGAACTCTAAAGGGCTTCATAGAGGTTGCAAGTGACCGTCAACTGACTGCAAATGTTGATTCACACGTTACTAGATCACAGCGAACAGACGTAGCAGTATATGCTTGGTCAAGTGGTAGTTCAATTACGCAAATCACCAGTCTAGCGAAGTGCCAAAACACTTATATTCATCTCTGTGGCTCGCTGCTAATATACGCGTGATCAATAGCACGAATTTCACAATATATTTAGTATTTAATGGTTTATTTGTACCAGAGGAAGATGGGCTCCACAGTCCTGGAAAGAAAAGCCATGAATTATTTGTTCCTAACATTATTTCTTACTATTAGAAAGTTATCGTTTCTGGGTAATAATGTTTTCATTAAAAAAATACATTCGATAAGAAAGCTACCAATCTCGATATACGAAACCAGATGATTTCACTTCTGATGTACACGCACTTCACTAATATAGTGTAATTAATTTTAAAAGATGGAAAATTTATTTAGCACATATAATATACACATGATAAAGTTCTAGACATAATTTGGAATGAAGTTTTTGCCAGGTAATTACATCGTATCGTTATCTTTAAGAAGCATGACATCTGTCAGTTTGGAACACACTGCTCGTTGTCTCAATATTGACCATAGATGGCAGTTTTGAAAGCAGAGAATAGCGATGTAGATGAAACAGATACCAAACCAGACATATCAGTTTTGGCTGCGTGGCGAGGATAGCGGAGAGCGGATAGAATTTCACAGAATTCTTGGTTGAATGATTTTGAACCGCTAACTATCTATATGCATGTATATGAAAACAGTTTCGCCTTTGCTTCACCATCGTTATATTTACTTCATATTACTAAGTAGAAAAAAGTAATACGTACTACATCTGTTATTACGCTCATTAGTATCCAGACTTTATAAGGTTATCGAGTCGTTCTCTATAGAACGTGAATAATAATGGATACCAACTTACCAGGTGTGAGTGTATAAATTGTTTAGGACAGTTATTTTGTTAGGGAAACTTGTGGTACGATGAAGGTACATTTGTATGCATTTATAATATCTGCAGAGCTTATTCTGTCTTCCTGAATCCTGATCAAACGGGACATGAACTTTGAAACCTTGAGGTGTCGTAGCATGCCAGACCAAGAAATTTCAATCTGTAGTGTACTTGTGAAGGCTGTTACGATCTGNTGGTTGTTTAGGACAGTTATTTTGTTAGGGAAACTTGTGGTACGATGAAGGTACATTTGTATGCATTTATAATATCTGCAGAGCTTATTCTGTCTTCCTGAATCCTGATCAAACGGGACATGAACTTCGAAACCTTGAGGTGTCGTAGCATGCCAGACCAAGAAATTTCAATCTGTAGTGTACTTGTGAAGGCTGTTACGATCTGACAGTGAGCTGCTGTAACGACATGCAGTCTATGTACGTCATGGCCGTGTAAACTGTGCANTGACAGTGAGCTGCTGTAACGACATGCAGTCTATGTACGTCATGGCCGTGTAAACTGTGCATGTGGTTGTGAACGATCCTCATTACTGCGCGTGCATTACTCATTATCATCTCTCAACTTAACTTGACCCTCCATCAACCCACGATAGTGGGAGAATACGTGTCTCTATATTTTAAACTAACATATAATGCAAGTTGCATGAGTGTTATATCCAGTTAAAACTAACCTGGGTTAGTTGGATAATGAGTGTGTCGTTACCCCAGGTGCACGCTACCTGGAGCTGTTTTCCGAGTTTGAGGCAGACAAGCGAAGGAGCAATAAGGGTCACACTGACTCACGCTGCAAGTGATTCGTCGCCACTAAGCACAAGGCCCTGAAGTGGAGTGGAGTTTTCTCGTCGTGCTGCGTCCACACTGTACAATTTATTTTGGAATTCCACCACCGAGATATAGAAATGATGAAAACGTGTGTTTGGTAAAAGGATTACCCATGCATTTATACCGCGATTGCTACAACTGTTTCTGAAAACGTGAAATGTGTGTAAAAAGTACCAAATATGTTTGGGATTATTACTAACATGCAGTTACGGACGGCAGCGTTCGGGTACGTTCGGGTTTCCTCGGCAACACGCATGTGCAGCAGGTAATATTATTGGTGCTTTCGTTGACCGTCGCATGTCTTATGTCCGCTGTGCGAAGAGATGTGTTAGCCATTTTGTCTGGGGTTTGTGGTGTTTCAAAATATTGAAGAAGTAGTATGCCAGTTAAAATTTCAATTTTTAAATTTGTGAACTTGCAATAATACATTTTTGCCAATTCACATAGGGATATAAGTACAAAATGAAGTCAATGGTGTATATCGCAAGAAATATAGATGGACTGAACAAAATGTTGGTCCTGCTTGCTTGATTTGCTGCAATTTAATTAAAGTCTGCTTCACTGATAGCATTTTGTTCTGTCAGCAATGGAAAAAAAATGGTATTGGAAGTTTTTGGGCCTGAAAATAGGTAAGGAAAAATTGTGAGATTATGCCTGGAAAACCGCGGAAAGTCCGAGAATTCCAAAATGGAATTTCAGTGGACAACTTGTATTTGAATCTGTATTGTGGTTGCATTACTTTTTAACTATCAGTAATTAAAGGTGATATATATCACTTAAAGTATACATTGTGTATTAACGAAATCAAACCACCAGTTTTTAGTCAAAAGTTCTTTCTTCCTACCTACAATTTCTTCTTATTAGGCTTCCAGAACTATCCGAACATGTCCTTGAAGTTAGTTCTCTTGCTACAGTTAGACCTCACAATGCGCTTTATTTTCCCACCCCTATCAAATTTGTACATTTCTAGGTTTGGGAAGCACTCCCAAGACTGTCATAATGGTGAAAGATTTCTCTTTCTATTAAATTTGCAAGAACGTTTGACAGGGAGCTATATGTATTAATAACAACTTGTCGTTAATCTATGTTTAATTACTGCCTGCAGCATTGAACATGTCCGTTAAAGTTTACTACACTTCCTCTGGCATAGTTTTAATGTGACAAAATTACATTATATGTGAAAAGTATTATTTTTTATATAAAATCATGGCTGAGATCACAAGATATTTGGGTGGTGCATTACAATTGTTTTTAAAGTCAGTGCGAGTAAAGCGAGGTTGTAGTGGAGAAGAGACGGGCTGCAACAGTGGGAGGGAAACCCACCAGTTAACGGAAATGTCCGCCACGCTTCCCACATGCTGATATCTAGGCCAGCATTGACCCCGCAGAGACTGAACCCGGTTCGTCGCTCTGGCCTCTGATGTTTTTTGTAAAACTAAATGTAAACAAATGTATGTCATCGTTTCACTACATTATTTTGAAAGTATTATCGTAAAACCGTATGGAAATATTGCAGACATGTTCAGTAATGGAAAAGCCATTCTATCACATGTTCAGTCCGTTCGGGCTACTTTGCTCCAACTGTGATTACAACCACAAGATATTGGTACACCGAGCAGCTTCCAGTGATACCTCTCTGCAAGTAGATCTGTTTAAATTGAAAATGCTGTTGTTTCAACTATCCCTAGATACTAGATTTGGTGTCTAAGCATTTTCTTTCAAGTGAAATGTTGTGTTTTAATTAATTTGTCAGTTATCTATGTTACGACGTTAAGAAGGTATTTGTTAGAGCTCAAATAAATTCATGTAAGTTCTGTTTACAATCGTAATTTTTTATAACTTACATTAAAATACACTTATTTTGTGCTTAATTATTTCAGCAAATTTATTGTGCAGTATAATAGTTTCCATTTTAAAATTTCGTTACACAGCTTCTTTGCAACGGCACGATCATGTTTGTCGCTTGCAGTATCAGTAAAAAATGTTTTATTATAAATGACGAACTTCGATACATTTTCTTAAGTTGCAATAAATTAAACATTTTAGAGAACTGAAAACAAACTACTATCATTAGTCAGCTGCTAGCAGAGCGAAAATTGAAAATCCGAAACACAACAAAAATCTACAAAAAGTCACATCCTCTATCTAAACCACTTTTCGTCCCCTTATAATATATATTATATATATATTGGAAAGCGACACCGGTGGGTGTGGAGGCAACTAGGATTTGTGTCGTGCTGATAATAAACAATCGACTCAAACACTTTACAGTCACTTTGTTTGGATCTATTCCAGAATTGGTATTAGATTAATTCTAGCACAGAGCTATAAACAAAGCACAGTAATTTTTTTTTTTTTTGCTCGTTGCGCCATGCCACCCCTTAAAGTGCGCAGCTCTAAGGCCGGCACTGCCACGCTTTAGATGAAGAAATATGAGATATATATTTCCCTCCTCTTTCGTTACCTTGACTTGGTAGCAAAGATGGTAAGGTGACGATGTCAAAGTAATGTGGAAAGGATCTAACACCTCAATCCCGGCCACCTGCGTAATATTTTTAATAATTTAAATTACGGTAAATTGCGCAATTTAAACTGTAAACTATCGTAAATATGTTTTTTTTCTCGTAATTATTTGGCTGAATTCAATAAAAAAAATATTTCATTCGCCGCTTTAGTTGGTCGTCACGTATTAAATCAGTGAAATTGTTTCACGTCACTTATTCAAACAGTCAAATTTTTTCCCTGAAACAATCAGTGGTTTTCCACTGATTCTTAGTGAAAACATTTTCACTGATTTGAGTAGTTTAATTTCACTGCAAATCAGTGGTCTCCTACTGATTCGAATGATAGTGTAGGCATTCAACGAACGGGAAAACCTACATAGAAGGAACAACAATTCCTTTTCACTTCTGTGCACTTGCATGTTCTGCAGCTGCAGTGTACTGTGGCAGGAGAACTTAAGGCCCTCGTACAATACGAAACCCTAGTACTCGACTTTAAATTTAATTTCTTTTGATGAAACCTCTGATACACAACACAATTGTAATCTCAAAATTCACAATATTACAATCTTTGTAAAAATGTTTATCTTGCTTTGTATATCGTTATATTTTATCCAGGAATACATTTTAAGTGCGTTTTAACAATACGCTAAAACACTTATATTAAACTTTCATTTCAAATAAAACCTTGCTTGTTTACTTTATTCACAAGTATAAATTCAAATAAATCCTTTTTTACATTAGATACGTTTGCTGTTCCTTTGATTTAGACGATCTTGCTTTATTATACCGAGGTGAAAATCGCCCTACAAAAAAAAACTAATATTCATTCAACCTAACCTCTTTTAGATTCTCGGCAAAATACCTGTTTTATTTTTACTTTATGTTTCAACATTTCGAAATCGTAAAGTCAAGCGTGCTTGATTTTATCTTTCACATTTTCCATTGTGTCAAGCTCCACAGGAAACAACATGCCAAAGTAAAGTCGAATCATAAAGTGAAATAGCAGCCAGAGATCTTAGTCCTTTGCCATCTCATCTGTATAAATGGTAGCTGGCGGCCTGCGATAACAGCGCAAGTCTGTTTTCACGCCGTTTGTTAGTAATGTATCAAGTGAGTTGAAATACTAGCTCTACTTTACAACTGCGCAAACCTTCGTCTGAGAAATGTATATAAGGCTTTATGTGATTGTAGGAATAATTAAGTCAGAGTTTATAATGAACATGCGGTAAAACCAAAACAACTTCAACTATTAGACTGAACGAACTGTTTAGCTTATCTGTATAGCCTACTATGGAAGTTCTTAAAGAAACGGACACTAAAAATTAACTGTTAAAAAATAATTATTTATTATAAACAGCAACCATATGTCATATAAAACGACCGAATGAACAACAATTTGGAATGCAACAAATATTTGAACATTAACAAAATGCATTTCGCATCAGCGCCACGCGATTGTGCTTTAAAGTAGACATCACATGACGTGCACAGGCATGAGAAAAATAAGATATGTTAAATACTCACTGGCGGGCGTAAAGTGTTATAGTTATATTTTCTTTATTAATAGAAACTGTCCAATTATTTTTCTGTGCTTCTTATCTATGAAATATTTTTTTAGTTTTATTTGACACACAAGTAGGTTTTAGATTAACCAATTTCATTACATATAGGAACAACTTGATAAGGATATTATTGAGGGGGGGGGGGAGAAAAATTTGCACTATTTTTGTTGTGTTGCAAATATATTCAGTGGTTATTTATGGCGTACGGTTGCTGTTAATAATATGTAATTATTTACAAAAATGTATTTATAGCATTCGTTTGTTTCACGACTGGAGTCTATCCTAAGCCCAAATCATTCCGAGAAAATTAAGTCTCCCTAATTATAAAAATTATTATTATGAGTGAAATTTACTGTGATCTTATTATCCGCTGAATTCCTGCGAAATCCTCTAGTACGAGATATTGGTTTTCAGTTAATTATTATATTTGTTTCCAAGTTGACAGCAGCTTGTAACAAGCTGGAATTCGCTGATACACAATACACGCCCTCTTTTCTGGGCACCATTGTCTCAATGTATTTTCAGTGGCAGCATGTGAACTACTTCAAGACAGGGTGACATGAAGAATTCTTACAAGTTCCTTAACTTTCCCTGAAGTTCTAGCTGCCCTGTTACTTTTCCCTCGCAAACATATACGGCAAAAAATTTAAATATTTTATTTGTATAACTTCAAAAATTACTCTTTTTTTCATCGATAATACAACTATTGTCTAATTTCACCAATGCATTTCATTGCAGTAATAATATAAACTGTTTACCTTGTGAAAAACCATTGATAGTATATACAAATTTAACACATGATAAAAAAGCCAAAGAGAGGAAATACTTATTCCAAAACTAAGTATAAAAAAAAAATAACATGCATCAAGTAATGTATTAGTTCGAATAGAACCACAACAAGTTTTTCAATAATTATTTATGTTAATACTTTATTAGCCGAATCCTTAATAGCACCCAAGTCCACATTTCAGAATACGTCAATGCTTGCTGTATCAACAAGAAAACATTTTACCACAAAAACATGTATAATAATTTCTATGGTTAAACACTAATTCACACAATTGTCTGCAAGCTTTTCAATTTTACAGAAATGTAGTGTCCCGTGACGTTTCAACGTATTCCCATTGTCCCGTGATACCAGCCACGCTGCAAGATATGCTGGCTAATGCTGTACTCTCGGAGCACACAGCAGGAATCACCGTGAAGCAAGAGGAGCAGTGCACGAGCAAGCAGCGTAGCAGTGATTCCACGCACGGAGTGACGTCACCCACACAGCTAGTTATGGCAGTGGATCCGCCTGCCGCTGTGTACTTGTGACGGATCACCGTGAAGCAAGAGGAGCAGTGCACGAGCAAGCAGCGTATCAGTGATTCCACGCACGGAGTGACGTCACCCACACAGCTAGTTATGGCAGTGGATCCGCCTGCCGCTGTGTACTTGTGACGGATCACCGTGAAGCAAGAGGAGCAGTGCACGAGCAAGCAGCGTATCAGTGATTCCACGCACGGAGTGACGTCACCCACACAGCTAGTTATGGCAGTGGATCCGCCTGCCGCTGTGTACTTGTGACGGATCACCGTGAAGCAAGAGGAGCAGTGCACGAGCAAGCAGCGTAGCAGTGATTCCACGCACGGAGTGACGTCACCCACACAGCTAGTTATGGCAGTGGATCCGCCTGCCACTGTGTACTTGTGACGGATCACCGTGAAGCAAGAGGAGCAGTGCACGAGCAAGCAGCGTAGCAGTGATTCCACGCACGGAGTGACGTCACCCACACAGCTAGTTATGGCAGTGGATCCGCCTGCCACTGTGTACTTGTGACGGATCACCGTGAAGCAAGAGGAGCAGTGCACGAGCAAGCAGCGTAGCAGTGATTCCACGCACGGAGTGACGTCACCCACACAGCTAGTTATGGCAGTGGATCCGCCTGCCACTGTGTACTTGTGACGGATCACCGTGAAGCAAGAGGAGCAGTGCACGAGCAAGCAGCGTAGCAGTGATTCCACGCACGGAGTGACGTCACCCACACAGCTAGTTATGGCAGTGGATCCGCCTGCCACTGTGTACTTGTGACGGATCACCGTGAAGCAAGAGGAGCAGTGCACGAGCAAGCAGCGTAGCAGTGATTCCACGCACGGAGTGACGTCACCCACACAGCTAGTTATGGCAGTGGATCCGCCTGCCACTGTGTACTTGTGACGGACCACCGTGATGGAGTGCTCCTTGTGTCGTCAGTGTAACAGTATTACGTAGCTGACTAACTGTCGTGACAGGTTCGCCTTGATACAGGCGTGGGTAAGACTAGGTCGCCGTGATCCTGCCTGCTATGGGCCGTTCACCGAGTACTTTTGAAAGCCCGGCTTAGGACATATTGTCCTCATTTTCTATCATTGGATCATATGTAAAATTAACATTGCGATGGGCCTGACGTCATTCAAGCGCAAATTAGACTAAGAGTTCACTTTAAGGTGACAACGATAATTGCGAATGTATCCTGGAGTTTCCAGACCAACGAGGTGATTCTTCTTGGACCTGACGACGCAGGGTAATTCTACTATTCGCATGTATCAGAAAGATACATGAACTTGCAGGGAGTATAAACTAGGCAACACTTACAGCAAACGTAAAAGACTCGCACATAAAGCGTTATTTAATGAGAAATGAAAGTCCAGTGTTCTTTCTGTTTAATTCCTGAAAACTAAATTTTTCTCTCTTCCTGTGCTCACTTATTTATAGAGGCTGTTAACGGTAAAGTGAGCACAATTGAGGCCCTAGCTACGATTTACATCCAGCCATTTCTTATCCTTTAACCACCTTTTCTAAATAAATATTGCCACGTAAGTAATAAACGCAGCGTGTATATTTCACAGTTCTTGGGAGTTAACGTGTAGGGCTACAATAAAATATATTTATTTACTATTATTCCACATGAGAGTGCTTTCAAAAGCGCTCACTTTACTGTGAATATCCTGTATCACACTTCAGTACTTATAATAGGCCGGTTCCAGGACAAAGGTTGATGGCTGAAGTGCCTAGGCTCCATCCGCCATCTTAGTAGGCGCCAGCACCTACGATCTTGGTAGGCATCTCAGACGCCATATTGTGTCCTTAACTGTAACCTTTGTCGATTATCTTGATAGCCAGTATGTCGCAATCTTGGATTCCGCTATCGTGTATTCTTAAAGTCAACCTTTGATGGCCATCTTGTTTCTGGCTGCCATCTTGGTAGGGGCAGCCGGCAGTCACGTTGGTCGGTGCAGTCCACCATCTTGGTAGTTATCTGCTGTTTCTGCAATTTGCCATCTTGACAACAAAACTTACATTTTTTTTAAATATTATTTTTCCCAATACACATGATATATCATATACTTCTTTTAAACCATTACACCAGCACATGTCTCAAGTGGTGTAAGACGTCTGCATGCCGACCCAAGGATCGGCAGTTCGATCCCACCCTCTTAAATAAAATGCAGCACTCCTAGTGACTAACTATATAATCAACATAGCGGCCGAGCGAGAAAGACCACTGCATTCTAGCTGCTATCTCCATAAACAAATACGGTGGTCGAACGACTGTCATGCCCTTTAGCAACCGCCGAAGTAACAAAAGACAAGTAGAAACAAGATGGTGGAAAAGATGGCAGATGGCAAAAACAAGATAAGTGGACTGAAATAAGATGACAGATGGAAACAAGATGGCCGACAAAGGTCGAGGTGACAGAAATAGAAGATTGCGATGTACTGGCTACCAAGATAGTCGATAATGGTCAATGACATAAGATGTCAGCTGTGACGCCTACCAAGATGGCGAGTGGTGGTTGTGACGCCTACCAAAATGGCGGACGGCACCCTGGTGCCTCTGCCAATGGCCTGGAATCAGTTTTTCTATCTGCTCCCTTCACATGGGATTGGCCTTCCGGTACCACGAAAGGCGACTACAGCCCAGGATATAATTTGCTTGCTGCAAAGTCACTGAACAATCTGCAGCGGAATCTAGTTTAGAACTCGTTATTCTCTATTGCTCTCTAATGCGTATTTTTCCTTGAGTGAAAATACCGAGCGAGGTGGTACAATGGTAACTTTCGGACTCCCATTTAGAAGAACCAGGGGTCAAGTCCCGGTCCGGCAACTCTGATTTCGGTTTTACGTGGTTTCCTGGAATCACTCCAGACGAATGCTGGGATGGTTCTGTACTACAGACCTTGGCCAAATCCTATGAGATCAGATTGCTCCGTCTATGATGACCTCGCTGTCGCCCGCCTGCTTGAAGCTTTCCTCGGCGTTTGAGGCTGAGAAGCTCAAGAGCTATAAGAGCCACACTGGCACGCGCTACAAGTGCGCCATCGCCTCTACACGCAAGGCTCTGAACTGGCGTGCAGTGTACTCGTGCTGCGTGTACCTATGAGACTTTATGAGGTGACCCTATAATTTGATTGGTTGAAAGTCTATCGCAAGGCTCAGTGCACGTCCCTAGAGTACTTTTGTGTGTATATAAAGCGTATATTTGGAAAAGGCCGTTTTTAACTATGCAGAAGCACTCTTGAATGGTGGTTTTAATGTGCGTAACGTCTTAAAAGTAATCGACAGGCAAGTCTAAAGAGTATGTTCTTTTCGTAGTTCCTCACATCGGGGACGCAGGATTTATAGTTTTTGTAAAATAAACCTTGATTTCAAGCTCAATACAACATGATCTACTCTCGTGAAGAGTGCAGGACAGGTGAGGTTATAGAGGCGATGAGGCACGCGTTATGAGGGCCAGTGTCGCCCGAATGCGCTAGAGTGTCGCAGGCACGTTACGACACACAGACGTAATGCAACGCTGGCTGCTCCTTCCATAATCACATGCGCGGGTTTTTCCGCAGCTAAGTAGGTCGCGCGGACATGTAGGGCTAATTGTTCTCTGCCGCCTCGCAGAAGTATTTGTAACCGGATTGCCATGAGCGCATTCTGGCTTCCTTCTGCTGAGCGTGTTTATTCGCGAAACATTTTGTCTTCCAAATAGCGAATGTCCCATTCGATGACATCGTCGATGCGTGACTTTAGCATCCCAATTCTCTGAGTTTCAATCCCAGCTAAGTTTTCATTTTTACATGACTTTTTTTTATGTCTGCTAACACTTTGTGGGGCATGACAGAGTCTGTCTCGGGCGACAGTAGCATGACGATTTATTTGTCCTTGAATACAAAACAATACTCTTACGCTGGCATTGCCTCGCTCCTTCTTATGTTCATCTTGCACGGTCATTATACCATATTAGTTGCAAGTCTCATGATTGGAATACAGTCAACTTTTCAGTTAATTGGACGTACAGACCAACAGGACTCACTCTACCTTGTCTTGTCTGCCAATAAATATGTGCTGACCTCACAGAGCTACGTTAGATATATGGGACTCTCACCATCTTCGAAACACTGTAACAAAAGGGTCGTAATAATAAAGATTCGTAACGAATGCCTAGGGTCAACAAATATTTGCTTGGGGAGGGGGGAGGAGTTGTATTTATATACTTTTGACCTTTACTTACGTGTGAGAATAATTCTTGAAAAAGTGACATTGTGAGGGCATAAAGTATTATATAACTATATTTTAGAGACTATTATTATATGATTTATTTTACTACTACAGGTACTGTATACACGAAGATAGTCAATAACTAAATTGTAACACCACAGATTATTTATCTCTCTCTCTCTCTCTCTCTCTCTCTCTCTCTCTCTCTCTTAAACGTACCGAAGAAGACATTTTATACCAAAGGAAATCAAGTTTTGAAGAGACGCAATCAGTATCGTTAAAAGTAAATCTCGCATCTGATGAAATATTCTTGTGGTTTTGTAACGATGTAGGTACGTATTCAACGAAACATTTTTGGACCAGATGCTTTCGTGATAAAACTGGAGTTTACCTGTACTCCCTTCCGGAGAATTTAAAAATTATATAAGTTTCGCCTACCTTTAAAACCAATGAGAAACATACTACCACAGAAGATTAAATTGGCTAAAAATTACAAACGAGAGTAAATAGTTTTTTTGTAAAAAAGAGAAGCAAAAATAGGTTTTAACTCCATCATACACACACAAACTGGCCACCTACATTTGTAGTCTATTCGCGGTTTTTCGCACTTTTGAAATCAAACCTTTTCATATATGACGTGCTTGGTCGCTTCCTATACATGTCTTATATAACAAGAGTTTTATAGTTGTGTGTTCACATAAGAGTACGTTATTTGTTGTTAAATTGAACTTTCACTTACATTTTATCTACACATTAAAATATTTAATAAATTACTAATCTGAATAAGGAGAGAGAGAGAAAATATGTGTAGTAAGAAGTAGGTCTTATGCAAGACATTCTTACACTGAGCTGCGTGCTCGTCATCACGCAGTTCGTCTACACCTCGCTGCGATCCTGAGTATGCTCAACTACCCGCGACCTGCCAACGAGGTAAACACACTCAACAAACGAGCTAATTACACAGAAGAGTAACTACCCACTCTTANGAGTAACTAACCACTCTCACAGACGGCGCGCCACTTTGCTTGCAATTATCACTTCATTCATTTTCTCCTATGTGCAGACTTTCAGCTTGGAGTAAAAGACAGTGAAAATCTCGTTGCTGTTGGAGGCAAAATTCCCTCGAATGCAGCTTCATTGTATTGCTAGTGTTTTACAATAACTTTTAATAGACGGATGTACGTTGATATATAAGCGTTTGTAAGATCACCGTAAACTTAAAATCATTTTACATAAGTAAGAGGACTTTTACTAGGAACTCACGATTGGTGTGGCTGATCATCAGTGAATGGTGACCTCTTTACAGTTCTGTGGGCACGTGTAGAGTGATATTAGTAACAGTAAAACAATGATCAATGGAAAAACAAAACCAAAACATCGAACTGGCCGTCCTGGAGTGGAGAATCTAGCTTATATTGAATGAAAGGAGTTTTGTAGAGGTAAAACAACTTTCATAATACACATGAGGTAGTGTTCACAGGCACGTGTATTCGCATCAGTTTTGCAACATGCCCACTCGGAGTCAATAAGGAACCGGCAAGAAGAGATCCCTTGCTACCTGGTTTGGGATAAAACTGTTTACTCACTGGGATAAACGCGACAGAGGTACGAGCAGTCAGAGAACTGCGACATCCCCTCCCCTCCACCCAAGTAATAACCACCATCGGCTAGGAATAAGTGAGTTTCGTATAAGAGCATAAGGTGCGTACTTGGTTCTTTAACACGTTTGTTTCGTTTTATTAAAGGACATTGTCCATGAACCTCCTCCTCCATGACATACTCGAGTGAGCAGTTTGACACTGATTGGAATATACGGAACGATAATGTGTGTTACGTCACTCGACACACCATACTATGGCGCCACGGGTAAACTGAAGTTACAATGATATCTCTTGCCTGGTCACGGGACTCGCTTCATAAAGAGAGAGAAAATATTTCATGGTTCCTTACATCCGTCTGAATATGAAATGCCTCCCATTGGAATTTTGCTGGAGTGACCGCTCCCGGGAGGAGGGCTCCGGATTCGAATCCCGGGAAAATAATATATATCTGTATTCTATCTTCAGCTGTAATGAAATGTTGATTATATTATGCAAACAACTCGTGAGATAGGCCTTTCAATATAAAACGACACAACAAGAACTGCTAGCTTGCCAGAATAGATTCGCATCAGTTAGATTTTTTTCAGAGATATAACAAGTAAAATAAGTTATAATAAGGCAACCTGTTCGAAATAACTTATTTATTTATTAACAATAGTAAAACTGATATCCGAGTTATAATAGCCAAATATGTTTGTGTGATCACCCATCAGCCGCTGGTACTTAACCTAGCCTACCAGCCTTTGTTGAAACTGACAACATGTTCCCATGGATATTAAGTTGCTTTTAAAATTATTTATATCCCAGCCACTTGGATAATAAGTGCATTATATGAAAAATCTTAAACACTTTGGGAAACCTACTACAGCACTACATCTACGTCCGATTTAGCAGGAATTAATTGATAAGTTGCCGAGATCTGAACTGCGGGCTCAGGCCACGCTATATTTCAAAATTACAGACGTGTGTTTGGTCTCAATGCCAGCATTGCGAACCATCAACACGCGAATAGTTCCCTTAATCAATTAAATGATACTTGAAATGTGACACAGTGCACAAAATTTTAAATAACCGCAATTTAAACAATAACCATCTTGCATCGTCGTAAACTCTGAAAGACTGGTGCCATTACGAAGTGCTACAACGCCATGTTTCATGAAATTCTAGGCAACAAACATGCATACACAGACACACAAACTAGAACATGTATCTTATAAGCCTGTCTTTCCATACGAAAGTATGCTGATAAAGTAGCAGAACTGGGAACGAAGAACATATTGTAGGTTACCCAGAGAACAAACTAGTTGTGCTGGCCTATACATAGGCCAGGGTTACCAACTTTTTCACAGTTGCCATATGGGGTAATTCGGACAACTCAACACAAATCTGACTCCAATAAAATTATCAAGGCAGATTTTTATAAAAAGGGCAATTTTTAATACTATATGTAATGTGCAGAATTCATTATTATACAACAGTAAACATTGCATACGAAAATTAACAAAAACAAATTATTAGTTGCAAATTAAGTCATAATTCAGTATGATTTGAATTTCAGATGTAACTGGTTTTTAGGGAACAGGCTTTACCAACACACACTAGAACGGCAAGCACTACTTCCACGAACACACTTGTAGACGAATGCCACCTAGCGGCGTCAACTGCAACTATCTGTAGCCACGGAGATACAGAATCAAAGTAAACGTTTTTGTAATCGCGGATGTAGTAAGTTACTGACACCGTGTTTATTAATATTCAGCTTGTTTTCAAGAAGTCTGAGATGCGGGATGTATGAAGTCGTGTGCTACGTGCATACGGGAAAATTCCTTCAGCCACAGTAAATAGGAAACCCCATACCCCATACCCCATACACCATACCCCATACTCTACGGAGCAGCTGGCAACCCAAACATTGGGAAAGTAAAGTGCTCTGCCTTACATATTGAGAACATGACGAAACCTTCCCTCTTGTTTGCAAATTGTCGTGACGGCAAGCTGCCAGCGGTAATCACTAGCGGTAACCAGCAATGTGGTTCTGCCGGAGGATGGTAAGGAGTACAAGGTCGGCGGATGTAATGGGGAATGTTAACAGGCGGTTATAGCTTGACCTGTGGCTCCACCAACCTCTCGTCTGGCGAGACGTGGTCCAGGGCGCAGAGCTGTGATTGGCAGAGTGAGAGCGTGTGATAGGAAGGCAGCGTTAAATGTCTCTTCGTAATCTACGAAGCTCGTTGCACGAGGCGACGCGAAACCAACAAAAAGTTCCAAGAGATTTCAACATTTTCGAGGTTATTAGCTTTAAGAAAATAACAGCAGTCATCCGTTGCTTTTGTTACGTTAATATAAATGGTGTATTTGCGTGACTAGCACCACATGGTGTGTTTAAGATAGCGTAACACTGGTACCTCATGTCGAGGTTTATTGCTAAGGACACCTGTTTCTCACGAGAAGCTTCCGCGACCAGTGTTGTGTTTCACAACACTTTAGGTCTTTCGATGATTTCCATTGCTCAACTCCTCTAGTGTCTGCCAGCGAATCACAGTCTTTAAGAACTGGAGTTACCCAGTTCTGATTTGTCCGTACAAGCAAGCGAACATATTTTGTCTAATACACGTGACCAGCCAAATAAAAATTGCAACTTTGTTGATATGGAAGTCAAAGTATTTCGCCGAAGTATTTTCAATTAAAAAAGATGTCCCAACATCATTTCAAAATGTAAATTCAAACAGTCGTTCTATATGCAAACTAAACACGTCCAGTGGCGATTTAATCCAACAGAGTTCGGAGTATCTTAAATGTGGTCTCCTATGGCCTCCTCCTATGTAGAGGGATGTGAGCTACGTGTGGTCTGTTCTACTTTACTCTCACAGACGACGATCTCGTCTGGAAACACTCATTTCTGTACATCTACTTTGGGGACTTCATTCTTCATCCTAAATACTACTATCTGATTTCCTGGTCGTCACATTTCTCCTCGTGTCGTGGATACAGACTCTTCTACGGTTCATCCTAATTTAAGTTTTCAGTAGGTACCTTTTTTATCTCGGTAACAGTGGCTCTATTGTTTCATGCATGATGATTTTTCTTACGAAGTTCGCCTTAATGATAGTACAGGTGAAGCAGTTCGAGTGACGAACGAAATGTATGCAAATGACGTAGGTGGAGTAATTCCTTTGCCTCACTGCGAACGTCATTTGCACAATGTCTGTAAAATACTTACAAATAAAGGTGTTTCCACGCAGTCAGTGTTGATCTGGCAGCTTATTTCAGCTGCTGTATTAACATTCTCCCACAATCTGGATTGTACAACTCACGCATGTCGTATACGCCCGTATACTGTTAGAGAGCTAGTGTGCTCCATTTCGTTTCTGACATATTCATTGTTTCTCGCTGACAGTTGATATCTTGGCCTGTACTTAGGTGCTGACAGTTCTTCTTGTGCGTCAGTTTATAATTAAGGATAACACACATGACATGTACTTAGGCCTGAAGATGACATTAAGTTGGACTCACTCACTGAAGTTCAAAACATTCAAGGTGCTCGCTTATGCCAAGAAGGCAAAGCAAAGATTTGCATCTGGGCACAGTCAAAGTTGCAGTATGTGACTATCCGAGACAAACGTTCTTACGCAGTACGGGTCTTACATAATAAAATTTATTTATTGAAAAAATGACGTAGTACTTGACAAAAACAACTTTCCTGCGAAGTGAAGTGAAGGCCTGAGAAAATGATCGTACTGGAGTATGATGACACACACACACAGCGTAGGCAACGATGCTATTAGTTTAATTATTGGGAGCCGTATCTAACTTTATGATAGAAAATTACAGCTTTTTTAACAGCAGTGTGGCGTCATTGCAATATCACTTTGCCCCCGGCAATTTAACAAGAAACCANATGATGACACACACACACAGCGTAGGCAACGATGCTATTAGTTTAATTATTGGGAGCCGTATCTAACTTTATGATACAAAATTACAGCTTATTTAACAGCAGTGTGGCGTCATTGCAATATCACTTTGCCCCCGGCAATTTAACAAGAAACCATCAGAAACTCTGTGCGTACGTTACCTGCTTATTTATAACAGACTAGATTCTTTCACCCAGATTAGTGCCAGTTAGTGCTACATATTAGAGTGTCTGTTTATTTCTATCAGACTACATTCCTTCGCCCAGATTAGTGCCAGTTAGTGCTACATATTAGGGTGTCTGTTTATTTCTATCAGACTACATTCCTTCACCCAGATTAGTGCCAGTTAGTGCTACATATTAGAGTCTCTGTTTATTTCTATCAGACTACATTCCTTCACCCAGATTAGTGCCAGTTAGTGCTGTATATTAGAGTCTCTGAAAGAAGCGACATTAGTCTGATTATACATCAATCATAGAACATAATATGTAAGAATATGGGTTTTCGGCCGATATATCAGTATCAACAGTGTCATAAAATTATGTAAGTGCATGAAAAATGTGGAGCTGTAACATAAACAAGCAGAAAATAAAATAATGTTTATTCGATGTAAGAATATTTGCGCGTCACAGCAGATCGTAGTACACCCAATAAACAAGAGGAATGAGAAAGGTTGTAAGGTTTAATATGTAATTTGTGGTGTCTGTACAAGTAACGTGTCAGATAAAATATAACTGGATAGAATTCAATTTCTAACCAATTTGAGCGTTATGAAATTCAAGGATAATTATTTGTAATCTAATTGAGTGTGCTGACATAGGATATCTTATTTCAAATCCTAGTACCAACGGATTTTGTGCTGCGCCCTGTTCCAAAAAAGCAAGCAAAGTGAAAGGTTTTATGACAAAGAATAATTCGTGGCTTTGTGAAATTATACGATTGTTGGACAAAGCGAGCAATTCGAAAAACAAAAATACAATTCATTACCTCCCCTGACTAAAACTTGATATACACGACATGCGTTGGCATTTGCTGAACTAACATCTTTATGTATGGAAGCATGACAGAATATTTTAACACCAAGCATAATAACGTGAGGCTGAAAAATAATCTAGAAACATACAAAACGTTTGGTCTGTCTGAATTCTGTGAATACAAGGTGATGGTAAAATGTATGGTGACTTGCTAAGCTCTGTAGAGCAAGGATAATTTAACTGATTTAATGAACTATAAAAATTTATAGTTTACAGTTTATGCTACAAATTATTCAATAAATGTGCAGCCAAATCGCCCGGAATGAACATATCTATGAACGTTAACAAAACGTTTAATATTATAGTTGACAATATGAAAAAGTTTACTTTTATTATCGCCATTTTCCCTGCATTTGACTCCTCTCGATACTAAGGACAGATTTTTCACGATTTTCATTCATCGTATACAGTTTGCTTTCTTCTACTGCTGTTATAAATAAATTAATTACAGACGACAATTTACAAAATTTGTTGTCTTTAAGCAGAGTTTTCATACAAATTTTATACCAAGGCATTTTTTTTAAAGGAAATATTTCTTGAGCAAAATATTTACTGTAAAAATTCGTTAAAAGATTTATCTGTTTAGTCTTTTCCTTTTACCGTGTTATCTTTTAACTAAAACGAAGATAATACTAAATAAAAAAAGACAGCTGATCCATTTAAGGGGACAATAAATTAAATTTAAAACAATATATATCATCGGGACGGCACAGCTTTCAAATGCCAGCATCCCCAGCATTCAAGCCTATATACAATTTCAAATGCAGATAAGAACTCCTTAAGGTGCAATTTTAAAAATCTGACTAAGCATTTACTACATTTATTTTAAGTCGAGCCTACTGAATGTATTAAGCACCGAGTTACAATTTAGTTCCAACTGCTATGTGTACGAGTAACAATGTAAAGACAAATCACTACTGACTTATAATACATTGTACGACTCGTCAGCACGTCAAGGTAAGGACTTGTTTTCAGCTCAGTGTACACGCTTCTGCTTGTGTGTGAGTGTCAGTTTCAGATGCGCTGAGATAGTGTTGCGAATACGACGGCAACAGGCGAGAAGTGGAGCAAATCTCAGCAAGCCTACACAGTGTGCCAAAGCAGTTTACTCTGACACACATGACTGGCTACACCCACAACAGTTTCCGTTAAGGCCCCTGCCTACCCGGCGCGTTTGTCCACGTCTGACGCTGAGAANAAGCAGTTTACTCTGACACACATGACTGGCTACACCCACAACAGTTTCCGTTAAGGCCCCTGCCTACCCGGCGCGTTTGTCCACGTCTGACGCTGAGAAGCACCGGCGCTGTAAGGGCGACACTGCCACGTGCATCAAGTGCGCCTTCGCCGCTAAGCGCAAGGCTATAAATTGGCGTTCAGTTCGTCGCACTGCGTGTACCTATGGGACTTTCAGCGGCGAGCATATCATTTCATTGATTGAACGATTGTAGAAAGGTATGCATCTGAGGCGTTTATTTTTAAATGCAGCAATTTGAGAGAGCAGTTTTTTTATAGCTATTTTGGAACATTCTGGAATGGTGATTCTAATGTGCGCGACGCCTTGACAGAACTCAACAGTTCTCGTGTGATGCGTGTGTTCTTATTTCACACAACTGCAACGCAGTTCAGGCGCCAGGTAGACGGGGGACATGCTAATAGAAGAAATTTGGTGCAGTGTTCCAATTCGCAGTTTTAGTATACTAAATGGTTATGTGACCCGAAATAGCACACTAATATTTTGGCGTATTAAGTTTTTTAGTGTGTAACAGNTAGTATACTAAATGGTTATGTGACCCGAAATAGCACACTAATATTTTGGCGTATTAAGTTTTTTAGTGTGTAACAGAACTTATTACAGTAAAATCTAATTGACCAAATCGTCGCCATTATAGATTTGAGGCGGTAAGAAACGTGCAGAAATTTTTCCTGCTACACATTGTAAATATACACTGAAGAGTCAAAAAAACNGATTTGAGGCGGTAAGAAACGTGCAGAAATTTTTCCTGCTACACATTGTAAATATACACTGAAGAGTCAAAAAAACTGGTATAGGCGTGCGTATGCAAATAACAGAGGTATGGAACCAATCAGTGTAATGCGATGCGGTCAGCAGCTAGATCGGTTAATGCTGCTACAATGGCAGGTTATCAAGATTTAATTGAGTTTGAACGTGGTGTTATAGTCTGCGCACGAGAGATGGGACATAGCATCTCCGAGGTAGCGATAATATTTGGATGTTCGCGTACGACCATTTCACGAGTGTACCGTGAATATCAGGAATCCGGTAAAACATCATATCTTCGACATCGCTGCGGCCGGAAAAAGATCGTGAAAGCACGGGACGAACGACGACTGAAGAGAATCATTAAACGNGACATCGCTGCGGCCGGAAAAAGATCGTGAAAGCACGGGACGAACGACGACTGAAGAGAATCATTAAACGTGACATAAGTGCAACCCTTTCTCAAATTGGTGCAGATTCGATTTGTGGACTGCCCTGCAGGATTCATGGAGTTATCAGCAATTGGAAAAATACGGTTGGTTTACTGAAACAAGGTCATAACAGTACTGCTACAGTTGCACAGTTCCTTGAGGAGAGGCAGGCATTGAAACTTCAATTAGACTACATATTGGTAATTATTTCTCATGCAGTTTCAAATTCAGAAAATTGACTCGTAATTTTTTTGTATTAGATCAGTTTTCTTTGCATTTTAGAGAATGCTTATACCATGACATTTTCTTTGTTCGTTAAGTGGGAGAAACTCTTCAACGCCTTACTTAAGAAAGCCACCTGCACGGACAAGGCTACTCAAAAGCTGCACGTTATTCTGAGTCGTCAGGATTTGAATCCTGGTATGAAATTTTTTTTTCCCTAAACTGTATTGTGGGTGCATTTGTTTTTACATTCAACACCGGGTTGAAGTCAAATCAGGTACATAAATCTAGCAATGTTTAATCACTTGTATCTGGAATTGGATAATCTGTTATAAGAAAACTAATTGTCATCTAATCACACGTGATTTCCTAAATGTGCAGTGGTTATTACTTTCACAGACGTTGGGACCATTCGGTTGTCACTGTGATCGAATATTGTACAACACAAAAATATGAATACGAATTCTTAAGCAATTCTGAAACCACAATGGAAAATAATACTACACTAAAATAGAATACCGTCAAGAAGATTGTGAGGGGTGGAAATATGATTAAACATCCAGTGCACTATAAATTTCCTTTCTTGGCTATTTCATCACTTTTTTTTTACTGTGTTTGGCTATTATTTTTAAATAAACGTTTTTTCACTTCACAAAAGTTATTTGTAGGTATAGCGGAGTCTTTTTTTGCCATTACTTGAATATTGGTCAGTCATATACTTCCTTTTTTGTGTTGAGATTTTAGTGGTGAGGTTTATATTCAGAAGATGCTTATTTTCTGAGCAAAATGTAATATTGTGGCATGTTCTACTATTAGTGCATGTAGGTTCGAAGAAAATCGAGCTATGTTAGTGGAACGAAATGCTTGAATTTGAAACAATAAATTCATGAATATATTTTGCTTAATACTCTAGTATGCCAAAATAATATAAAGAGTTCGTGCTATCACATATGTATTCATACATTAAGTACTTTAATATTTTAAAATAACAGGTTTTCTTTTGTGAATTTCACTTGAGTCCCGCGTAAATTTATAGTTTGAACCAATTATGTTGGAACATAATTTGTGCTCAAAAGGAATGTGAAAACTGATTAAATATACAAAAGTGAATAATTAAAAGTAATTAAGCTTGACAAAATTTGAAACACTTGTGTAGGATGGAAACACGTCAATATTTTGGTCAGTATACATAATAAGAGCCCCATTTAAGACCTGGTACGCCAAACCCGAAAATTATTACAAATCTAAGTATAGTATTTTTGTAGTATATCCACCTCTTCAAGAACAGGAAAACTTCCTTTCTATCATGTCTAGTAGAGAAAAAAGTTGAAAATTAACAGCCAACAATAACAATAATTTACAAGTATTCAATTTGGCTTTACTTGCACACAAGTAATGGTAGGCACTTTAGGAGTGAAGAAGTTGAATAAACTGTGTTTCATTGCTGTATTTAACCAGAAAATAATTTGGTTGTGAATATTAGAACACGTAACAATTACATTGAAAAATATACCAGATGAGGAAATTATACGTTGAATTTTTTAATTTTTCGCTGGAATCTTTCGGCAGACTGAGAATAAAGTTTGGTTACACTTAAAAAGGCAAGCATAAAGAGATCCTAGGAATTACTGTTCAGTTACAATACAATGTTGTGAACATGTATCATGTCTATAATAGTATAAACAGACTTTCATGGTTAAGTGACCACTTTTGAAACCAACCTTTTAAAAAATCACTGCTCATAAATTGCATATATTTTAATATAAGCACTTCTTGCAACACTAGGTA
Source organism: Clitarchus hookeri (assembly GCA_002778355.1). NCBI lineage: Eukaryota > Metazoa > Arthropoda > Insecta > Phasmatodea > Phasmatidae > Clitarchus > Clitarchus hookeri. The sequence continues at coordinate 187,029 of NQII01004136.1, forward strand.
AAGTCGGTATTGAAATTATGAAAGTTGTATCATATGATATAAAATGGAACGATTTTTTTTATGTAAATGAGAATATATATTGTCTTAAAAGTAACACTTCTTGCCGTAAATTATTTCATTGACCATTGCACTATTAAAATAAATGTGATTCTTTTGTTCTCCCCTCTTCTTTCCCAGACTACACTCATTTACCCTTCCCATATTTATAGGCGAGTGTTCCCCGCAAATGTGACATTGAGATAAGTTGGAACATAAAAATTAAAGTAATAATTTTCAATAAAACATTGTCTTTTAATTGAAGTAATATATTGGAAACAGTTTTCTGATTTACATTTTGAGGTATCTGGTTTAGCAGTTGCTTATATTCCACATAAGTTAATATACAGATAAAGCTGGCACGAAGATGCAATTGAAGTTAATTGTTATTGGTTACATACATAAGAAATTTGAGAAAAGAGAATTTTACTGAGTGCATTAAATCATATTTGTGATGTTGTTCAACAAATCTGAGTGCTTCAATGCACGTCTTTGTGTATTTTTTTTGTATTGAGTCGATAACGTGGTGTGCAGGTTATTTTTTAATAAATATCAACATGAAAATATTTAAAAGTGCACGTCAAACTTTTCTCCAACATTATTTACACTTAAACACAGTTCCATGAAGCTTTGTTACACAATTTAATATATAATAGCCCAAATGATCCATTCACATACGGGTAGGCATTCAAATTTTACAATAAAAAATTTATTTTACCTTAAAAAAAAGCTTTACGTCATATTTATTGTTACTTGATGCTCTAAAACCTTTGTGTGAACAGTTTTTAGTTGAACATATTGCGTGATAAAAATTGTGTAATCACTTTTTAAGTTATTTGTTTTCCATGAGAAAAATTTTCATTTCGGTAATAAAACTGCAGTGTCCGCCATTAGCTTGTAAGTGGTATGTAAGCGTTTTACTTTTATTATACTAACCTAAAAGGGAATGATTTACAGATACAGCGAAATACTGTTAAGAAGTTCCCACGTAAGAAGTTTTCCTTGTTAATAAGCATTATTTTTTTAGTCCCTTAAATACTTCAAAACACAGTTTTACTCTATTTGGAATTTGTACACAATTTAATTGAGCATTTCGTTTTGATGTGTATGCCACTATTTCTATGATAACAATGAGTTTCATAGAAGAATTGGATTCTTTTACTACTGCATTGAAATAAATGTGTGTCACTTGAAAGTGCTGGTGTTCGTTTTAAAATTGTCCTGCCTTTATTTTAATGTACGTATTTACATCAGAAAACATTCGGTGACGGGATTAGATAGTGATCTGCATTATGGCGATGGGTGTAAACAAATCATTAGATATTTTAACACGTGGAAGTCACATGACAATGTATTTGTTGACGCGTGGTGGAAGGATACAGTGACTAACGTGAAAGTAGAACCTTAGCAGAGATTCAAAAATGTTTGGAGATACCGTGAATCAACTATAGAAGTATACCCCATTTAAACCTAACTCTTCTTATCAGTCTTGCAGAGCTCAAGTGTTCATAGAAATATAGAATTCCTACAGATTTCTGCTGTTTACCAAAGTTTAAAGCTTGAATTTGTATTATATTTTGGTATCTGTAAAATAATTTTTCTTTGTCTCCTAGCAGAATTTTTTTATTTTTTTTTTATTAATTTATTTGTTTGGAAAAAATAAACGTTAACTAGTTTTGAAATATAGCGCAAAGTAATAAGTGATGTGTGCAGATTGCTAAGATACTTGGTTTAGTAAATTTATGCTTCTTTCTTAAATACTTGTGCAGTATTTTTGCCGTTAAAATATTTTTACATCCTTTTGCATATTCCAACAGTGCTATATATACATGTGTATGATGTAGGCCTAGTGCTAAAAGCACAATTTGAACATTTCCATTCGTGGTGTTTGGGTTTTACAAATTATTTGAAGTTTACATTTTTTACGGCTTTACAAGCATAGACTTTAAGTTACTTGACTACAGAATTATCAAAAAACTTGTACCTTTGTGTAAACTAAGATAATTTTTTAATAACTTCGTCAAAATGGTGCAAACAATTACTCATTTGTATTAAATTCCATCTGTTGTTGATTACTGAGAAAAAAATAGTTACTGTAAAATAGGCGTAAAATTTTCACCGTGCCTCTTTTACCCCTCTGAATTTCCCCAGAAAATTTTATTTGCTTTCATTTTAAGCTGTTATGTTAGTTGTTTCATTGTGTTTGGGCAAATGTAAGTGATGAACTAGAATTTTCCATTATGACAAGCCTATGTAGTGTTCTTGGAAGTAAATTTACTAATAAATCTTAGGCAATGATGGTGACTGGTTGCCAGTGTGTTCAGCAATCTCAGTTTACATATATANCATTTATAAAATTAAGACGTGTTGTTTAGAGATTACTTTATCCCTCAAAATGCAACATAATTATTCCGCTATGTAAGTGCAAATACAAACAGGAACTGATCACATTAAATTCTTAATTATAAGTAAAAAAGAAATGTTTTCAATTGTTTTGGAAAATTACTGTAGTAAGAAACATTTAACATAAAGCCTGAACTGAAGTGAACAAAAATTTAAAATACATGTTTCAGGGGGGGGGGGTGAGGTTGTCAAACACTAGAATTGTACATATGGATAACGTTTAAACTGCGGAAAAATTTAAATACACTGATAAATTTAAAAGTGGTAGGATAAAACAGTTTGATTACTTCACCATTGGCTTAAACTCGTTTTCATTTTTAATATTTTTTTAAAATTTTGTTATTTCTGGAAGTTTTTGTTGCAGTTAAAGATTATATATTTTACAGTTTTAATTCAGGATATTTTTATTACTCCATGAGTGATAGATTTTATTTTCTTCCATAACATTTTATTTAAAAAATTTGTATCTTGAATTAAAGCAAATTTAAAATAATCTTTTATGAGAAAAATTTTTTTTAGATGGTATACCATTTACTATTAATATCTTGCAGAAGACGACTGTAGTTATAGATTAATGTTAAAACATCAAATGCAGTGAAACTTTAAGATGTTTATGATGTGACAGAAATCTTTATGCTTATTAATTAAGAAAACTTATTTGGTGGAAATTTACTCATATGCATGAAGACAAGGGCATCATTTTTTACTTTCAGTAAATTAACACATTTTTAAAAGAGCGTAACTTCTTGAGTTCTACTGCTATTTGTGTGGAAAATATGTAGTAGGGTGAGCAAGTATCAGTTTCACTCGCCCATTTGATATTTAAATTAATCAATTATTTGTATGGATTAACATTGACCCAACAAAACTTCCACTAGTGTAAAATAAGGGGTTCAGGTGAACGAATGGGTCATCTTGGTACAGAGAACAAAGTCGCTGATTGAACAAACAAAACATTTGGTAGTGTGAAGGTAACAATAAAGTTGAATCAATAAAAATTGGTTAGAGTGAAAATAGAAACATGGTTTAACAAACCACACATTTCGTAAAGTGAAGGTCAGAATATGGTTGAATCAACCAAATGTTTGGTGCAGTGAAGACGAACGTGTGGTTGAGCCAACCGAACGTTTGGTAGAGAGAAGATAAGCATGTTGTTGAACCAACCAAATATTTGGTAGAGTTAAGATAAGCATGTAGTTGAATCATTCAAACATTTTATACAGTAAATCCAAACATTTGGTTGACCGACAACATAGTTGATACACACAAATAACTCAGTATGTTGGACAAACAAAACAAATAAGTTAATTTTACCAAATTATTTGTTTGCTGTAAACAAATACAAAGAACAAAATTAGTTGGTTCCATAAAGTAAATATTTAATTGCCCCCATAAAAACAAAAGGTTCGGTTGGGACAAACAAATTTTGTTTGCCCCACAAAATTTTTTTCATAGTGGTGTTTTGTGCTAACAATTTTACGAAGTGGTTTCAGTGACTACCTAAGACGCCAGTACAACACAACATATGGCGTATGTTAGACTTGCCAATCGAGCATTACTTTCAATTAATTCTCCAGTTGGCTGCAGCTGAGTTTTATGACCACTACACCGAGAGTAAGGTTTTGTTGAATCAAACATAGTTTGTTTCGCCCAACATAATTATTGTTTTTATAGGGGCAGTGAAATATGTTNTAAGGTTTTGTTGAATCAAACATAGTTTGTTTCGCCCAACATAATTATTGTTTTTATAGGGGCAGTGAAATATGTGGTTGTTGGAACAAAATTATTTTTCCGTTCTTATTTAGTTGCCCCAAACTAATATTGTCTGGTGCAACTAAAGATGCGATTGGTTCTACGCAAATTAAAAGAACCGGATGCCTGATCGAGATTCGAACCTATAGCGTTTGCGCCCGAGTATATTCAGCTAAAGTGACAACTTATTAAATTGAAATNTAAGGTTTTGTTGAATCAAACATAGTTTGTTTCGCCCAACATAATTATTGTTTTTATAGGGGCAGTGAAATATGTTGTTGTTGGAACAAAATTATTTTTCCGTTCTTATTTAGTTGCCCCAAACTAATATTGTCTGGTGCAACTAAAGATGCGATTGGTTCTACGCAAATTAAAAGAACCGGAAGCCTGATCGAGATTCGAACCTATAGCGTTTGCGCCCGAGTATATTCAGCTAAAGTGACAACTTATTAAATTGAAATNGCCTGATCGAGATTCGAACCTATAGCGTTTGCGCCCGAGTATATTCAGCTAAAGTGACAACTTATTAAATTGAAATATTTTTAAATACATACATTTTGAATTCCGGACAACGTGCGTGAATAAATATTTCTATTTTGACGGCTTTACCTTTTGGTTTCTTGTTGAACTTGTTTTATTAGGACGTTTATACCATTATTAAGTATCAATAATCGCACTAACAAACATCGCTACTATCCTACTAATAAAAACAACACAAAAAACATCAGGTCGTATTTTCTAATGAAGACAATAAAAAGAATGGCCCAAAAAAGATATACAATTGATTCAACCAAATATTTGGTTCACAGTCTAATTTCTTTCGCCCCAACACAGAACTTATGTTTATTTCAGATTGTGTTATCTTAGATTAACAAAATTAATATTGGTATTTCTCAAGTTTAGTTCAATCAAGAAAACATGTTTCTGGGGCAACAAAACATACTTATGGTCCTATACAAAGAAGTGTTTGGTTGGCTGGAACAAAATTTCGTTTAAGTGGTTGTCTTCAATATCCAGATGCACTTCAACACATTAAATAATTAAGATGAGCTGCAATTTTGAAAACCCTTCAAAATAATGTACAAATCAGAAATCAGGCAGACTCCAATGAACTCCTAGGTTCCAGACTTTACACGAGTCTCCTGAAAGGAGGAATGCACAGTGCATACTGAGGTGCAAGTGCAACCTGCTTCCTCAAACACGGAGGAAGCAGACGATGTACTGGTTCCGCGTGCAGCTACTAATCGTTCCCAACACGCAATCGCGCGGTTTTCGCAGACAAACCCAACCGCCTGCACACCAAGTCTCCTCTACGAAGGTCGCAGGCCATATATCACAGATAANGGTTTTCGCAGACAAACCCAACCGCCTGCACACCAAGTCTCCTCTACGAAGGTCGCAGGCCATATATCACAGATAAAGACACGTGACAGGATTATATACCGCCTCGCGGATTGCTTTCTAAAACTTTCGCGCTTCGCACGGCCGGCGTTGTANAGACACGTGACAGGATTATATACCGCCTCGCGGATTGCTTTCTAAAACTTTCGCGCTTCGCACGGCCGGCGTTGTAAACCAATAAACCACCTTCGCCGTGGCTAATTACTTCACAATGCCAAAGTGCTTGTTGTCGTGGCGCCTCGATATTTATGACGGGTGGGCGTGTCGCTCTGGTCTGACGCTGTTGTTTGTTTGAGATACGCGTGTGTTTGCTCGCAGAGAGAGTACTCTATAGTCTGTAGTGAAGGCCATCAATATTGTTCACGGTAAAGTGAGCACTTTTGAAATAAAACTTTGGAAAATGTCATTGATCATATGCACATATATCCTACAGTAGACACTAGCATACAGAATCTCAGTTAAGTTAGCAGAGAATTAGTTGAAATAGTTATATGACTGGACGTTGTATTTAGGCAATACCAGGTACATTTATGACTGTCATGGACAGTGATTCTTATTTTATACACACAAGAGCATGGAGGTATTAATACGTTGACTTTCCTGAAAATTGTAGGTTTCACTTAAACGACACATAAATAACGTGAGACGGTTCACGGCGATGTTATTCTCACATATAGCGGAAGAATTTCAAATGAGAAGAAAAGTGGATCCAACACAGGACTTTCAAATGTGGTCAGTTAACTGTGAACAACTTATGTCAGCTGACATGTACATCTGTCAGAGACGGCGTTAGCAAAAACTTAACTTTCTACCACAGACATTAAAAATGCAAACCAAATTAAGGGCACAATCAAAATATCATTTACTCGACGGGCAATACTTCGTTAGAGATCAAGTCAATTCTAACAAAATTTGTGTAAAATTCTACGCTTACTCATATGCCATACCATCCGCGCATCATGAGTGATAAAATGCAGTTCCAAAACAAAATACATATATACTTATACTAAAAATTACCTTATTTATTCGAAAATTATGTAATGAAAACAATTTATTTATATTTTTGCGGTTTATAAGGAATGAGTTTTTGTATTTTGACACTCTGGAAATAATAGGGATTTCCGAGCCATGAAAATCGTGCAAGCACTCGTCGAAGTTGGCTATGTCGTTAGATGACGAGATATGCAGTTTCTGGGTAATTACACAGGTCGGCCAGAAGGAATTATCCTCGGAGGAAGTACGTCATGAAAGGGCTGAACGATACTTTCCAATGCAACCTGATCCAAATGCAAGACTTTGCTCGTGCTAATACAGGCCACCACTACCTTTTGACCATAATAGACACATTTTACACGTATGCCTGGGCCAGACCAATTAAATTGAAGAATGCATGTGACATCACCGAGGTCATGGCAGATGTGTTGAGAGAAATACGCGTACCGAAAAATCTCCACACCGACGATGCTAAGAAATATTTTAATACTACTTTCGATGCAATGATGAAAAGGTATGTCATAAATCATTACTCCATGTACCCTGGACTCAAGGCTAGCATCGTCGAATATTTTCACTGGACTCTGAAAGCCAAATTGTGGAGACATTTCACGGCGAATTAGAGCTACAAGTGGTTTGAACTACTGCCGAAACTCGTGCGCTAGTATAATTCTACCGTTCATTCTATCACTCGCATGAAGCCCGAAAGCCCGAAGATGTGAAGGGCGACTCCTTGCTTCGGACCAAATATGCTATTCCACTGAGGAGGGACCCGTGCAAGCATAAAGCCAATATCGGCGCCCTGGCGCGCATTACCAAACAGCATGGCATTTCCCACAAGGCCTACCGTCACAACTAGTTTGCAGAATAGTACAAGGTGGTTCGCATACGACATTGGTACCCGCAAAGGTATTAATTACCTCGAGGATCTACGTGGCAACCCATCACCGGAGGCTTTTATGCAGAGGAGATCCAGCCAACGAAGTTTCCCGATGTTTATTTAGTGATAAAGTGCTGAAAGGGTGTAATACAGGTATGTGTGTATGAGGTGGCTCGGACTCTCGAAGCTTAACGATTCCTGGGTCGATGAGAAAGACTTTCTGAAAAAGGAAATTTCAATATTTTAAAGTAATGTACTGTACATGTATTTTTTTTTAAATAAAATAATATTTTACCTTCATTTACATTGACTTTATTCTTGCCTGTCTTCACATGCAGTATTACGGGATTGGAGATAGCTGTATCTGTGAAAAAAGCTAACACTGCTTTTTCCAATGCAATCTGATTTAGTCTTCTGACACCAAAGATGTGTGGAAACAGGTGTGCAGTTATCTGATGCCATGTAGGTGCAGACCTCATTGTCATCGGACACCATGCAGGTGCGAAAACGACTTGGAAGAACGTTCATCTGCACGCGTGCAGTTGTCTGATGCCGCTCAGGTGCCAACCTTTAATAACGCTAACAATGCATATGCACGCGATTCAGAGGTCAAGGTCAGATTGCGTGTACTTGGCTCGGGGTTGACAACACTCGACGCCATACTTTCCCCGCACTGGCGTCCAGGCGTGGAACTGTCTTGCGCGCTTGCCCACACATCCTGGCAGTTTCATTTTCATAAAACGCAGAGCTGCATATCACCAGTGGGCCGGAATTATTCAATTTTCACCACATTTTTAAAATTAATTTCTTTTTTTTTGCATTTAAGGTTTTAAGAGGGAGGGGGGGTCGATACGTCCCCCGATGCACTGAGTATCAAAGTGGCAGGCCGAAATTATTTAATTTTTAATAAAATCGTTTGTAGTCAACATTAGTCGAAAAAAGCAGAAAATTGGAATTATGATCTTCAGCGACACTGTAAATCCAAGGTGGAAGGCCGTTTTTTTTTCATTTTTATTATAATCTTTTTTTATCAAAATCATTTTTTATTACAGTTGTTTCTNGGGGGGGGGGGGAGACTAACGAGGACGCCAGCGAAGCCTGTGACGTCATGGCAGACAACTCCGACCTCCGTCTCCTGTGCGTTCGGAGCCCCATAAGCACACTACTAGAGAATTACATGATTCTGGGCGTTCACTCGCCATTATAAAATAATTATTACATTTCGTACAAAACATTTTATAAATGAATTTCATTTTTATATGTTTATAGGAAATTCACTTACAATTGTAATTTTTGATACCATATGCCGTTTTCAAGATACTCGATAAAGTATAATTATTTACCCATACTACAAATAAAAATTGTTTTTACAGAAAAATGTTGTATATATATAATTAATACAGATAGTAAAAAGGGCGAGAGCAAAGTGATGTGACGTTGTTATCAACTAAATGTTTATATCACAGTAATACCAACACAATCGCTATATTCGTAGAGAGCTGGGGCACAGTGCTCATGCAAGCTACTCAGTAATCACACTCCGTGATCTCCTCCTGCCAATAGCACGGGTAGGATTTCTGTTTAAAGAACTGTTTGTGTAAAAAACGGTTTTTGCAAGTTTGCAGTTTTAAGGTAGCTAGAACATATTTCAGTTAACGGATTCATTTTTAAGGTTGGCTATTCGAATGTAAACAATACCGTTCATCAGTTTTGACCATGTGAGGTTGACAGTTGTACTGGCGTAGAGAGAGTCAATGTTTGAACATGCATGGAATACGAGCATCTGTGTACGCCCTCCATAGGCCATGGTTGATACCATCCTGATGATGTTTCCTAGTACGTGTGTTTCCTGCGGCGGTAAACTTCTCACTTGGCGCGCTACACACGTACAGCTGATGAGAGTTTAATGAATGTGTAAGACACGAGCAGGTGTGGTATAGAAGACTGGCGAGTGACTGGAGGCTCCCCGGTATACACAACAGTTGTGTGCGACCTTCGCCGTCTCGTACATCAGCTTGTACCTTCGCTTACTGCGTCTGCTCCCTTCCCAGCAAGGCCACCGCCATAACCGGGCTCGCTTCACCCTGGAAGACCTGTACGTGACATAAGAAACCAGGTAGCTTACGTAACGGTTCATGATCATAGCGTGCGTGTAGTGGATAAGCATTCTCCACACGCGGACCTCAACGAAATGGCTATATTGTATTTCGTGTCTTATATGTAAAACCTTTAGCTAACAGAATTGCAGGAGCAAATTATTTGTAATTAGTTATCTATAATATTAATATAAATATCTTATGTATAAAGTAAACTTGAGTTTTTATTTCTTCTTACTCATTTAAAAAAAAAAATATATATATATAAGTTATATTAACTTTCAAATTTATCACCACTTACTAAATTAAGAGTTAATTGCAAGTCACGTGTGATTGGTTGAACATAAGACTATTACGTCCACTATGAATCACATATTTTTGTGCACGTTCTAAGCAGGGGTCTCCTACGTATGTAATATTGTACTAAGCTGTACTCAGTAGTGAAACGCTCAAGGACACATGGATGCGATGATGTGTTTCACAAACCGCAGCTAGTGTTACCTACCGTAACCGACTTCAGTCACATGTAGCCTAACTTTACATAACACAACTTGTATCAGAATGACTAAATATAGCCGATATGTGGTTCCAACAAATGACCATGTTTTTTTTCTTCGTAAGTCATGTACTTGTATGAAGAAACACTAACACTCCACCATGCAACTATAAAGTAGTATATCTCTGTTTACTTCTCAGGAAGAAGGTTCTCACAGTTTGGTAACACGATACAGTCGCAATGTTTCGAGGAAGGTTTAAATTTTTTTTCCATTTCACATCTAATTAACAGTGCGTGACTAGGTGATTTACATTAACAATAGGAATATTTTTTTTACTATTAACGGTAGTATGAAAATTCTTTAAGTTTGGAGCCTAGCTTAATTACGTTATAAGAAGCCGAATTTTCGAGAGCATTTCGCTAATTTCCTGATTTCTAGTTTAGCTACACAGATTCTAGTTGCGTTTCTTTAACTGTGATGCTGGCCTTGATTGTCAATTACTTCGTTCACGCCGAACAGACAAAGCGGAGAGCCAGTCAGAAACCTTCTTCGTTTTCCGCAAGACTCACGCCGAAATGTCTGCAGCACGATTCTCCGATATATTCCAGACGTTCGCAGTTTCTCATGTTTTATATCAGGAACTTAAAACATTACCAGCTTCCATTAGTATAAACTATAACTATGGTTTAATGTGTATATTTATTAAGATATACGTAAAGCCAAAGTTCAAGTTTCCTCCAAAATTTACAAGACAAATATAGATTGGAAATGAAGCCATGGGTAAGACTAATATTAAAAAATATAGTTGCATAAAATTAAATCATAAAAAATATAAAAATAATTCAATATAATTCATACCAAAGTGTAATTTCTAACGTAGCTGAGAAAAAAAAACACCGCAGCGTCCAGTTTGTTGTCCACAGCTTAATTCAGAAAATTGCTATTAAAAATAACGTAGGAAGGAGCCAAACGCCAGAACGATGACTTAGAAAATCCGCTTACATGTGAACAACCATAGGCTGTGTCCGCTCTGTATATTTGGCGAGATCGGTGTACAAGTGATTCAAGCCTGAACCTGAAACTGTTTCAGCGATGACACGTCGGTGGAACCAGTGTAAATGTTGAACTGGAAATGTGGGGCAACTGGCTGGTTATTTCACTTCTGACGTAACATCGATATCAGTCGTGTTCCAGACACTCGAACTGTTCATGAGCGCTGTTTCATAGTTCACACGGCTGACCGGCCAATCAGCAGATAACTGACTGCAGTTTCGGTGGCTCGTATTTCACCAGGCGTGCCGCTGGTGAGTTTAGTCATCTGCACGTGCCCTCGAGTGAGTGAACACATGTGGGCGGCTCGTGACATCGACGTTTTGAGAACCGATAGGGTGAAGCGAAGTGAGTATGGAGCAACGTCGGAATGCAGAGCCGGAGGAAACGGGAGATCCCCGAGAAAAACAGCAGATCAGAGGCATCGTCCGGAACGATTGCCACATGCGAAAATTCGGGGCGAACCCACCGGGAATCGAACCTGGTTCGCTTTGGTGAAAGGCAAGTAGTCTGACCACCACACCACCGCAGCCCCACGCGTGCTACGACACTGGTCTACGAGCTGTTTTTACAAATGTCAAAACCACGTGTTCGGACATTGACACGCAGGTTTGTTTATGTTTGGTTTAACAGTAGATCCGTGCTCATATGAAATAAAATATTCTGCGTATAAATAATAGAACCTGCTCCCATTAAATTGGAATATGAAAGTGGTATAGAGCCAATATTACACTTAAAAAGTTAATATCCCTTTTTCATTGGAACATTTAAGAAAACTGCGTATTTATATTCGTGCCTTGTACGCTCAATCGGCTCTCAAGGCCTCGTTGTTTAAAGCTGCCTAAATCTCTCAACTCAAAACAACTGTAATCAACTCAACTTCTACAGTCACAGAACGGTTTTCATGGAAATTCCTCTATTACAAAGCGAAATAAAACTTTGATGAAAATTAACGTAAGTTCTTTGCTTTGCCATTATTTTTATGATGGCATTTTTCGTCCTACTGTTACTGTCGTAGATCCACATTACCACAATTATATAATAAACAAGTTACACGCATTTCTAAGTTCTAGCTGAATCTGTTCCTGATAACATGGAAAACTTATGCAAAACAATAGTTTTTTTTAGAAGCCGCAATTATGAAGTTATCCAATGAACAACTAGATAGTAAATTGGATACATATGTTGATTTTGGTGAGAAAAAAAATCGTACCTTACAAAATAACATTTTATGCAGTGTTCTGTTTAATTAGGAGTGTATATGATCTCAGTGTTGTGACTCAGTTGATGGCTAATGCAAATATAATACTGTATGTACTCCATTATCTGCAGTCTTTGCAGTTTGTAGATAATTTGGTATTGGTGTGGTACTCTAGTACAGTCTGGTGACATGATGAGTGTTTTACTTGAACTCTGTGATTGTTTTTGACGACCAGTGTCTCGCCTTAGAAGTCTGAGAAATTCTGAGTCCCAAAAGTTAGTCAAGTCTTGTGTCGTCTCTCTTGCGATGTTATGTCCCGTAGTTTTATTTTCGTGTGGTATTGCATTATTTCGTTTTCTCTGCTTTATCTCCGTTTATTTGTTAATCATCAATGTTATGTTTCATTTGGTCTTTTTAACGCATTTTCTTTACAGCCATCACCATTGTATGGTCGTTAATCTAATGTTTTTAAATTAAAAATCTACCTTTTTTAATCGATATTAACGTTATATGTTCCTAAATAATTAATTGTGGATGTTTTCTATTGTACTTGTTTGCTGTGGAGTTTTCGTTTTCCATTTTTTATATAATACTGTTGCTTCCTAGATTTTTATCGTTATGTCCTGTGGTTTTATTTGTGTGTGTTGTTACTTATGTTTTGAAATGTACACAGTCTAGACAAACACTCGTAATGAACGTAGTAAACTCTTGTTTACATTTTCTTCTATCACTTTGGTGATATAAGCATTCATGGTAATTAATATCCAAATAATACCTCAAGATGGCTTGTAATTGCTCATGTGGCATATAAGGGTAATTGTTTCAAAGTAAACAGAAATCGAAAAGATATTAAGAAATACATTCAATGCACACACTCCTTTCATGACATCGTCTTGCACTGATTAGCACTAATCGCAATTTCTTGATGAGAGTCGCCTTTATAGAACATAACTTCAGAAAATAAAAATATGTCTATCCATCTAAGTGATTCCATATCGGTAAGGAGATTTCACATGCTGTCTCTCTTCTTTCTCTAAGAAACCAACTCGCCACTGTGGTCTGAGGAGCAGAGAAACTCCGGATGTATGTCCTGTTTTCGTGGAGGGGCGGCGACTGTCGTTCAATCACTCGGCTGGCCGCACGATGGCGCCACGGGCAGAACGAGGAGCAGTTAGCTTGTGTGGGCCAGCTTACTAGTTGCTGTAACGTCGATGTGCTGTGCTGTTTGTCGGCGCCTCTTGCTATATAGGACAGCGGTGATACATCAGCCAGATTACTTTCCTCTCACCAAGACGAGGTCACGCGGATGTGGGAAACGTGGCGGGCGCTGCCGTCGTCTGGCGGGTGTTTCTCGGGGTGCTGATCTATATCTACCTGGCCGGCGCTCTAGGCGTACTGCAGTGGTGCTATGCTGCGTAGGTGCGGTGTGTTGGTGAGAGCAGAAGCTAGCTGCAGTGCCCGAGGTCGCGGGGGAAAGTGGCAGACATACTTGTGCGGTAGTGAAATACGTTCCTGGCCGCTCATTGTTCCGTCAGGCACTGTGGTGTCGCCATCTTCCTGCCGCTGCCACACGTCCGCCACAACTGGCTGCCGTCACCGCCGCTGTCATACCTCTGCGGCCTCCTACCTCAGCCAATACGTTGACTGCAAGTAGAACATTAACACAATCCCACGGCGAACCCAGTCAAGAGTTCTAAAAAACCCAAAACCAAGCGAGGTGGCGCAGTAGTTAACTTTAGACTCACATTCGGGAGGACGTGGTTTCGAATACCGGTTCGGCCGTACTCATTTCGGGTTTCCATGGTTTCCCGAAATCAATCTTAAGAGAATGCTAGCATGGTTCCTTAAAACACTATGTGGCTAATTCCTTCACTGCTACTGCTTGTATGAGCAACTGGCTCTGTCTCTAATGCCCTCGCTGTCGACGAGACTTGAAGCCTAACTGCTACATATGCACCTGCATACGAAACACCCTAACGAAGCAAAACGAGGGGAGAAATAAACGAACGGTCAACAAAGAAAAGACACTTTACACAAATACATGCACAAAACTATATACGACCCAACGAAGATAGAATAGACGAACACCGATGCAAAGACAAAAATGTAAGCTCAAACCTGAAGACACAGCGAAGATAGCACACAAAAACACACGGATTTGTTTGTGATCATGAGTTATCTCAAGCCGACACGAACATTAGTTTCGCTGTCTGTACGACCCTTAACGACCGCGACCGCCAAATAATACAGTCACTGTAATAACATATAATCAAAATTCATATGCACCCAACATGTAAAACACTGGTGCGGACAAACAGGAAACTTGAGACAGGCGTGTNGGGGGGGGGTAGGTGTGTGGAATGTCGCTAAACATATAATTAAATGCAAATCCAGCAGCTTTCGAGATAACCGCAAGCTCTCCGTGTTAAGTTAGTTTTACAATAAAAAAAATATGTGTTAAGGATTATGCAATAACTGCGGTTCCTGCACACGGAACTACATATTCTGTATTTACGATTCACAATGTATGTCATAATTCTTAGTTACAGCCAATGAAAACTTGAGACAAGTCTGTCCTGTTTACTTTTGTTCCTAACCTAATCTCGTATAAAATAACTATATTTAAGTAGATCGTACTTCAAAACCTACCTTTTCAATCAGAGAAGCTTATTTTTGTGAACAAATATAATCGTAAACATGTGGACATACGGGCTTTTTTTTAATATTTTAAATAAACACCTTACTATAAATAACAGTTTACCGTCAACAACGTCGACTGCTCTGTTATGATTGGTTGTAACACGGTTTTAAGACTTACAACTATTAATTTTGTTTGAAATTTAGTCAGTTTACAGCAAAACAGCTGCCAGTCAATATTCAAGGTGTTTATGTAGAACATGTTGCAATTAAAACCACAGCATCTATGCGCTTACAGAAACAATACACCCTGGTAACAAAATACTTGGAAAGGTCATCTAGTATTTTTAAATTTAAGTTCAATTAAGGCAAAACAACCAAGGCAGTTCGCAACTTCAAGTAACTGCGTGAGGTACAAGTTGCATACCACGCAGGAGAACGGAACTGGCGCGCCATGCGCAGAGCGCCTGCGCAGAGGACACCGTAACTCGAGAGGTACTAGTCGCTTGTTAGTACACGTGTGTCAAGCTATATGAACAATGCGAGATTAGCAACTGAAAGGAAAGCAAAGAGCAGTAATGGCGATGTAGTGTGTGTACGTATTTTCATGGTCGTCTATGCACAGTATATCACCGCGTTGCCACGCCAGTTCCGTGCGCCTTCGTGGTATGCAACTGGCAATTCTCGCAGTTACATGAAGTTGAGCAGTGCCTTTGTTGTTTTGCCTTAATTTAATTTAAATATAGAAACACTGGATGACCTTTCCAATTATTTTGTTGCCAGGGTTAATTTTTTCTGTTAGCGCATAGATGCTGTGGTTTTAATTTCAACATGTTATTGTAAAGCATCTGGTATAACTTCATATTCGATATAAAAAAAACCCTATTCTTGAACGTTACAATCAAAACCCTTGTGACGTTCGAATTACCAAAGCCGTGGCCATCAGTGGTTTCTAAGGAAAGCAGGCAACCACAAAATAAACTACGCATGTCAAGAAGCATTAAGATAGTAAATGAATAAACACCGAATAACTTAGGCGCAACCTGTTGGTCCCTTATATTACGTGAAACAAGATAACAACAGATTTACAAAAAAAAAGCTTATTATCAACGTGTTTATATTAATGTTTTAATTTTACAACCATTAAGACCGCAGTGTGCACGGAACTCGTGCGTAAAGTTAAGTGAGACATTAGAGCGGACATCGAGGCCATGAGAGCCGACACAAAGTTAAGAAACAAGAAATGTAATTCCAGGGAACTCGGCAAATAAGAGTTGCAATGCAGGGATATACCATTGATCAGACAAAACACTGGCGAATTATGAATATAATAAAAATAATTATACGTGAAATGTAAATGTAGGCCTGCGCTAGTGGACATTTCTTTTGCCAATTAAACTGAAAAGCCAAAAAAACTGGTACACCTGCCTAATATCGTGTTGCCCCCCCCCC
>NQII01004136.1:211841-224466 GCA_002778355.1 Clitarchus hookeri
TTAGGTCAGGGGTTCGGACCCCTGGCCACGTCAGTAGAACAGCAGTCCAGTGAGATGGCACCAAATGCGGGCCTTTTCCAAGGCCGCCCACATCGCCGGAGCTCATCCACAGCTGATATCATACCAGCACCAACAACAGAGTAGTTAAATATCCAGTCACCGCCCAGAGAAGCCCCCCTCCACCACGAAGTCACCCTAGTTAATACGAGTAGCCAAATTAGAGTACCACACCTTGGAAGTGTTTCTGTATGTTGTTTTTGTTCAAACTCGAGATAATATATTTATCCATTTAAGTGAAACGTCAAAAGACTACCTTATTGAAATACCCTCAACCTTCTAGTCACCTTATAGTCTGTTCCTGGAGGAATTAACTACGCCTCTATAAACCACACTGTATTCCACAGTGGCGTAGCATCAAGTTTAAAAGTCACACCCATCGTGGGGCCTAGATACGCCTGTGTCAGTTAAGTTGGCTTCCCAACTGTGTAGCGTCAATATATATAATTAATATAAATAAAACACTGAGAAGGTAGGTGTGTTGGTAATGCCTTGTAAGAAATAGTCCTTACGTAAAATATTATTGCACTAAGTGTGTACGAATGCGGTATGTTGTCCATTTGGTGTAACTTTCCAGAAGCAGTTAAGCCTTGTTTGCATGAGGCGGAAGAATATCCTGGAAGTAGAACTTTAGTGGGGCTTCAGAAAAGTAGGAAGTAACTGTGAATGAACTATACTCAACATTTCGATCAATTTAAGATTCTACTTGGAACCTATGCCACCGAGGATGACATTAAAATCATACATGAAAACATGCCAAGAGTAGCTGTTGTCAGCATATAGTTAAAACTTAAAAATAATAACAAAAGGAATTAAGTTAAAATTTCTTCCCAAGAAAACAAGAAGAGCAACAAACGGATGAGTTACTAAGAAAAGACACACGTGCAACTTCTAGACGGCCCAAAGAAGACAACACAAACGAACATTGACAAGAAGGCGACAAGGCATACGTAGGCTTAAAACCTGACGACGGAACGCAGAAAGTATATGCGAACACACAGAGTTTATCTTGGCGAACCAGAGGCGACATTTCAGGAAACGGCACTTGTTCCCGTCTTCAGGCAAACTGAAACTATTTGTTTTACTTGGCGACACAGCTCTGCGATGGCGAATGTCGGAAGTGATTTTTAATTTAATTACTTAACCCCATCCCCTGTATCATTCAAAGAATATAAATAATGTTTTATCGTAGCTACAACGTCCTCGCAAGTTGTTGCCAACAGAAACATCTTTTACATATTTTACCAACAATTAGTGGTAAAGATTAACATTATATATATATATATATACTTTGTTAATCCATTCCTTTAGCAGAACGTCTTGCATCGGAGTGAAATGTACACATTTACAGCGTCTGAAATGGTTCCACGGACGTGATAAAAGTTTTTCTCAACTAGGTGGCGAAACTCGTGTAGCATTTCATTTTACTGGTTTGTGTATGTTGTTTTCTAAAAGCCTTATGAATAATATCTACGCGTTTGGCGTTAGCTCAAGTCCCAAATGCTGTTAATTAATCTTGCCATCTCTGTCAAATTTCTCCGATTTTTGGGCGATATCTTGACAAAATAATTGTCTTCTTTTCTTTCGAAAAGTATTCCGAGTATCCTCGAAAAGAAAATTTTCCCTTTATTTACCGCTGCAGACTGTACTGCAAACAATATATCTGATAAAAATTTCTCAATGTGTTATAAGGGAAACCGGAGATGTGAACACGCATTCGTTCCCAAGCCTCTCATAGTTTTGTTTCTATTCTTTTCCTGGCTACGTGTGTTGGAAATCTGTGATTACTGTTAAAATGTAATTTTTTTTATCAGCTTTGAGTTTTAGGAGAAGCTGAGAACACATGTGCCACCAAACTGATACACGTGCAGTTAACGTACCTATATTCCCGTGTTTAGTTTTGTATATCATACACAATGCGAAAATATAATTACGTTATAAAAACATCTAATGTACTGTAAATGGTCATTGCATTGCGTGAAGCAAAATAGCAGTCTGCTCTTCCTGAATACGAAAATAAATAATTAGCAGTGTTCAATATATCGTCACAAGATTCGTTTTATCATTTTAATGTTGTTTCACATTTGACGTTAGCAGTTGTCTCAATTGACTTGCTTAAAGCCCTATGTATCACTTTTGCTGCGGTTTTAATTTATGTTTAAATTATAAATTTTTGTTAAGATTTCTTGCTAAATTAGTTGTCGTTCGGGCTACTCGCGGTGGTCACATTGAACATTTGTGAATGTATGGTAAACAAACTTCACGGTTCCTCGGTTTATTTGATTAGTCAATCAAGGTTGTAGGTGGTTTGGTTTTGATATGATAGATCTTCAAAGTTGGGGTATTCTTTTATACTCAGCCTGTATAGAAGATATCATATTGTTCTTATCATTGTGTAATTACAAATTACGCGACATTTTGAGGGTTCGCGTTACAGTTAAGACATACATATACAACAGTGCAGTGGTATTAAATATTGTAAATATATTACATGAGACAAGTGTCGTGGCGTAAGCACGATGCAGAGGAGGTTGTATCGGCATCTCGGAGACTGTTGTTTATTGTTGATAGCTCTATAGCGGCAGAGTGGCGGGCTGTGCCGCTTGGCTGCGACCCCAGACACGTTCTTGATATCACGTCACTGAGTGACGAGTTGTTACCAGCTACCAGAGGCGGCGTGACATCCTTGGACTTGTGTAGGAGATACGTTCATGGCAGTTCTTCACTCTCTTTTGTGTTCCTGTATTGGCTGGAAATATACTCTGTCTTTTTATTGCGTAGTTTCTCTGTAGTACTGCATCTTAGTCAGCACAGACAATGGCGGNGCTGGAAATATACTCTGTCTTTTTATTGCGTAGTTTCTCTGTAGTACTGCATCTTAGTCAGCACAGACAATGGCGAAACTCCATTTAAATTCTGAATGAATAAGAATTCAACCTAGATAATTTACTCTTAATATAATAATATAATACACCATAGGGGTACCTCGTGGGAGAATGGTGGCAGAGTGCTTAGAGAGCAAATTGAACCTCTAAATTAAAGGGATGTAAATACTTTCGACAATTTACACTTACGCGCGGTAGTAAAGTAACTGCTAGCAAGGGTGTACAGAAGTTAAAATTTGTGCTACTCGAGTACCAGAATTTTGAGCATGGATATTTCAAATTTTTCGTGCCTTTAGCTGGAGCTGTCTGCGGTTCTCGAATGCATCTGAGTCTTTCATTGTCAGATCTTCACGCAACTAAGAATCTTCCTGAACGCTGTGACGTCCTAAAACTTTTATAATTGGATGTTGCTTTTTTTACTTGTCACGTTGCAGACCTGACATAGAGGTTCAGTTTTAGATTGACAGAACTATCATTCTTCCAGACTAATGGCAAAGTAGTTACATACTACACGACGACCAATAATAAGAAAATTCTCGACATGTGCTCAGTACGTTAAAAACCAGGAAATTGTCAACATTTCCAGCGATAAACCACAGTATCTAGCGATACATCAAGAAGTGATAGTTTCTTGTTGCTGAGGAGCAATCAGTGTAGGACACGGCAGTCGCCTGTACTGTACCGTGCAACACACAGCAGACTGAGAACGTCGGTTCTGGGTGTACGTGTTGAAACAAACCGAATCCTCTTCTCGGCATGATAGTACCCAGAAACTTGTAGGCTTCAGTTCTTTACGTCGTGCGGAATATTTTGCTCTCTTCCTCCATTATTCGTCAGTTTGTAATTAAGTTACTCTGTGTTTTGAGAAAAACAACGGGAATTAGAAGACCAGAGAAGGGAATTTTTACATTGAAGGCGACGAGTGGGCTCCCATTCTTGGTTTTGTCTATTTTTTGTTATTAAATATATTTAATTTTGGAACATTTGACTTTGTTACAGCATATAGCATTAAATAATTATAATTTATAAACAAATATTTCACCCGTAGTTATATCATTCAACAAATAATTGCAATTTACTCCACATGGTAAATAAATAACGGTACCCTATTAATAAAACAGTTATTGAATCTTCTGAGAGATATAACACGTCTTGACAAAAAATAAATCACAATGATGAATACTGAATACATTTTATGACTCAAAATCTTGTAACAACACAATGATTTCTGTCTCTCGCTCATATTCATGCGGTGTTCTTGCCATCTTGTGATTGTTTATATTTCCTTGCGTCTTACTCTTGGACAACACTGCCACGTTCATCAAGTATGCCATAGCCACCACGAGCAATGCTAAGAACTGACGTGCAATGTCCTCGTTATGCTGCGTGTAACGACGGGATTTTAAGCGGTCATTATATCATTGTATCGCTGGCAAGTCGGTAGTAGTGTTCAGTGCATGCCCATCGAGTACTCCCGAATCCATTGCAAACCAAACATTAAAAAATACATAACTTTGATAAAGCCCTTTCTAACTATGTTGGAGTGCTATGAAATGGTTTTTATAACGTGCGTGGTGTATTGAAAGTAATCGACAGGTATAGTCTGAGGTATTTGTTCTATTCCTAGTTGAGCAGATTGGACGTACGTTTAATAGTCTGGTATAAAAACCTGCATTTCGAACACTTTGCAAGACAGTTCGAGCACCAGCTAGACGGACACCTTAATGACAGCTCGGTTGAGGCGGAGAGAACGGAATGTGTGGCAAGTGGAGTGCGAGTACTACTGTAGATAATGTAGTGTGCAGACGTAGATAAGGCTGAAGTGAGATATTTGCAAGACAGTGCGAGTACCAGCTAGACGAAAAACCTTAATGACAGCTCGGTTGAGGCGGAGAGAACGGAATGTGCGGCAAGTGGAGTGCGAGTCCTACTGCAGAGAATGTAGTGTGTAGACGTAGATAAGGCTGAAGTGAGATATTTGCAAGACAGTGCGAGTACCAGCTAGACGAACACCTTAATGACAGCTCGGTTGAGGCGGAGAGAACGGAATGTGCGGCAAGTGGAGTGCGAGTCCTATTGTAGAGAATGTAGTGTCCAGACGTAGATAAGGCTGAGTGAGATCTGCGCCCCAGAAGCTCGGCGCTGCAGAGTCTCGGAAGAGGACAGTAGCCTTGAGGAGGCCGGACGTGTGCAGAGTACGGTGACCTTGCTGCTGGAACGTGGAGTGGCTCCAGTCTCTCCCTGGAGCCGCCTCACGTGCCATTCTCCAGGCTACACCGTCTGCCCGAGACGTCTACGACTGTATACAGTCAGTAACATCAGCAGGCCTTCACACTGCTAACTATATTCTTTTTCATATTCACGTAATTTTTTATCCCAGCTGCTATGAGAAAACGCAAACTTTACTAACATGAAAATTAATTCATCACTAATTTAACATATTTTTTATTAAATAGTTCTCTAAGTCGTGAACCTTATTTCCATTCATATTTGGCTTCAAACACAGAGCAGGGGCGTTTGCATGCATTAATTGTTTCCAAACCTGTTTGAAAAAAAAAAGTAATTTTTGGTTTATAAGCAAAGTTGAGCCAACTTACTGCTTATTTCTTTACTCAAGTGGCTAAAAATAAGTTAACTCTAATTTCGTAAATTATTTATCCTGTGTAATGAATGACGGTCTCTACACACCACAGCATTTTAGGTTAAAATAAATTTTGTATAATTCTGGGTCGTACTAGTAGATTGTTATTTGAATAATATCTTTTTTTTCATTTAACATTGCCACATTCGTATTACATAAAATAACATGGCATGGCTAGTTTAAAATTTAGAAATTTTTACTTTAACACGTCACATAAAAGGAGAACAAAAATGTTACCAAAAATTCTGTAGGCAAAAAAAAAAGCCAGCATTACTGCTTATATGCACGATGCCTAAAACCTGATCCACAAAACGTTCTTAGGTTGTAACCGCCATGTACGTCATAATAATGTACTAGGTGCAACTCGATAAACTGTATAAAAATCCTCCGTGCAGCAATGCAGCCCTGTTTAACTAAATAAACACAATATATTATGTCTTCACATTCAACAGAAGATGTTTGGAATATGGAGATGATTAAATTATTTATTCTAAAATCACTGCTCCAAACTCTTTGCGGAACACGCCACCTTATTTTTGAAATCGTGAAATGCACAAAGTTATAAAAACCTTCAATCAATAAATAAATAAAAACAATAAGTTATCATATCTATAAATATAAAAACAATAATTTAAAACTTATAAGCTGTTTTATAAAAAATATTTATTCAACGGTGTTGTAGTTATTTAAAAAAATGTTTACTCTGCCAAGTTAGGTTTTGCCTATAGCAACTAGAAAAAAACGACCAGCCGTGTACTACAGTGTATCCACTATCTATATATAGGCTGCCCATGGTAAAGTGAGCACTTCTGAAGCCAAAGCTATTTTTCCCTTTCTGCCTTTTTTTATCCTTTCACCGCCTTTTTAAATAACTATATTCATGTAAGTAATAAACATAGTATATATTTTCCACCGCACTCGTATGTTAACGTCTAGGGCTAGTATTAAATGTATTAATTGAATATTATTCCAAATGAAAGGGCTTTAGAAAGTGATCACTAAACCATAAAAATCCTATACCCGCTGTGTGGGCTCATTAAGAACGTTAAACATTGTAAGGTTCGTTGAGAATCCATCTACCCCGCGAATACCGCCGTCGGAAGCTGAGAATGAAAGTCTGGTGTTTACCGCACATTGCCTAGTTTGATGACGTCACATCGGTGGCATTAGCCACGGACCCTCGGTTTGTGTGGCCAAGAGTACAAGTGGTGTGCGCTGACAGGCAGAGGCAAGATTGGCTGTGGGTGGAGAGCTGGAAGTAACTAAGTAGCTGACTGATTAACAAATGTACATAATATTAACTAATACGGCGTAAAACCCTTATTCACAAGATGTTATTTACTGCAGTCTTTGCTGGCTTTATTTCAATTTTAGAGATGGGTACATAACGCACATTCACTGCGTGATATTTATACTACAAAATTGATAAACAAGGCTTTATTGGTTGTCAATTTGATCCACTATGCTGCTCGTACATTTAGAGACAGCTAATATAATTTCGGTATCACTATTTAGCTATAACGATACTGATGTGTCGTGGATCTCCATTACCTAAAAAACAGAGTCATTATAATTAATAACATTTTTGAAGCATTATAACAAATATTTTATGAGACCTATTAAAATGGTTTCGCTTTCATNACTAAAAAACAGAGTCATAATAATTAATAACATTTTTGAAGCATTATAACAAATATTTTATGAGACCTATTAAAATGGTTTCGCTTTCATATCAGTTAGTTCTATAAATTAACTTTGTACTGATACGGTGTGCCTAACGGTGGAATAAGTGTTTTGGAGTAGTGTATAAATGCCGAAGCTGGGACAAAGTATTTTTAATGGGAGAGTGTGGCTGTGGCTGCGGCCGGGAGTTTTCGGTTCCACTCGGAAGTGCTCGGCAGGGCTCGGGAGATCTGGGGACCCCTACCTACTTCGGTTTGACTTAGGATTGCTGGCCTACCCGAAGAAGCTGAGTGGTTACGTCCACTAACCCTTCAAGCATATATGTCTGTTTCTGGGAGTTATATTGCTTTTATAGGCATATGGTATGCCAAATAGAATATCGGTATTTATTATCCTATTTTAAAATTATGTTTAATCTAACAGAACACCTACGCATAAAATGTTCACGGTGTAAATTTTTGGCTAACCATAATTATTGTATTTATTAAGTTAATAAAAAATTACATACATTTTTTTAAGGTATTTCTTTTTTAATAAAGAAATTAGTAATTTTTAAAATTTGTATGTGTAACGAATTTCGCGAAACAATGCAGGACTATTTTTCCTTCTGTCTCTTTCTTTTCTCTCCCAATGTGCCATTCCATCGCACGCTCTCTCTATCTCTGTCTTTCTTTCAGTTTCTCCATTCACAGCAGTTTACAATTAAATCTATATGCTTTACTTAAAAATTTTAATTCATCGAGTTGCCTTTAAAAATTCATGACAATAATTCTTTCCGGTTTTTTATAAGTAATGATTGTCTGAGGAACATAAAACTGACCACATCCCAACCTCGAGAAGCGATGCAAGCATAGTATTGTTCCGATAACACCGTCTGTCAAGATATGCATGCCCAATATTAAAAACATGAAAGGTCAACAGAAACAAATTTAAAAAATTACTAAATAACCTCAATCGAAAATTTTTCAAGTAACAAATTCGTATTTATTAGCATCTGAAAAATAATTTCCATGCAGAAACACAATAGGCAGTTGTCAATCGCAACTATTACCAGCAGAAAGAATATAATCGATCATTCTTTTTAATCAAGAGGTGAGATAAAGAGTCATATACAATCGCTTTGGGGTTGGCACTTCGGTGTATATGCACACTGAGGAAGTGCACGAATGCTATCGTTTGTGCCTCTTTGCCTATGCTTCCATGCTAGCTTTCCATTTGTTTGTTTAGTAACAAGCAAGGGGACAGGTATTTTTGCTCCCATACAGGTGCACATATTAGAGTTTGCCGTGTTTTACGACGTGAAAAATTATCTTATTTGTTTTAAGGACACTATAGCGTAACCAAGTGTAAAAAGACTTTGTTACTCATATATTATTAACAATATTATTATTACACCTCCAAGTCTCTCTCTCTCTCTCTCTCCCTATATATTTCTCTCCCTCTCTTTCTGGGCACAAGCAGTAGTAGGGAGATGGCATCCAGCAGATCATGGAAGGCCAGCTCCTCGGCTTTGTGATGTCTGTCTAGCATAAGATGATCATGCGAACATGCTTATATGTGCACTCTCCTCTTTCATTTATAATATTTGTCCGACGGCTACAATTTTCAATATTTCTAGCTTCAGTGTGCCGAAGGAAGAAAATATTAATGACAAGAAGCCACATTGCTTGCTCGTGACATCTCAGGTTCTACGTATATGTAAGGCAATTAGGATCACCCAGCTTCATATTTAATCTGATGCTAGATCTCCTTTCCTTTCCTGACCTTCGTAGGTATCATTCTGGTAAGTTATTTTTAGCTAAATTGTTCGCTCACAAGTGGCTGTTGGTTACATAACAATCGGATTGAGCAGGTATATAAGGCAGTCAGATTCACATAACCAGCGAGCCATTACGGCTTATATTCCATGACATATAACCTGGAGCATTCTATGCTTTAAATAAAAACTTACTGCAACCTATATNTACGTCGTCGGCGATGCCATTCGCTCCACCGTCGACTGAATATGCAAATGCGATACATCCACACCAGTGTCGCTTATGCAATAAAACCTTAGTGTTCAACCACGATGCAGGTATATCGTTGGCTTGCTTGGATTGAGAGTTTTCAGCGCATATATGTTTGCCACCACACGTCGTTTGACGCACTGTGCCACACTACGACGGATCCCTTCGTCAATATACTTATGCATGTCGTAATCGGTGAGTAGCTCCAGGTGCACCCCTATTATCCGAAGCATGGCATCAAATGCTTACTTTGTGGTGCTGACGTAGCGAGCAGTCGAGGTTGCACATGGAAATACACAAGACCCTGAAATGTTCATAGACATCGGCCAGGATGAGCAAGTTTGTCGTCAGGTACAAGTCCGAATACTTTCCCAGGTTCGCACAGTTGAACGTTTCCCATACCATCTGCACATGCGTGTAACCTTCACCAGTGTTGTCGGTGGCGGTGAGCTGGTTGTGAAATGCTTATTTCGGGGACAGCAACATCTCGTCGTCCATGAGAAACTTGCATTTTCAGTTGGTGTGAGCAGCAGTATTTGCTTTGAAGTGGCATACATATCTTTGACCTCATTGCCAATATCCACTCTTTCTTCAATGAAGTGCTTCTCCTCATCCAACCTTATAGAGTACTGGTTTTTTAAGCAGTGACGAAGTCAGCTATTCTGGAAGTATAGTATTATCGTCGCGCAGGTATATATAATACCTGTATACCTCGTGCTTCTGGTAGATGCACGTGTATGAGTGGGTGAGTATTCGGTTTCGCATAATCACACTCAAGCCACATTTTAAATTTAATTGGGCCCTGCGCGCCTACTTCACTGGTGAGTTTCGTGACGATGTTTTTCTTCATGCGAGCCAAAAATGTACAAATGTATTTTGAAGAAGTGCTCTTGTTTTGTGCCGGAAAGCGGTTTCGGTCTCCACGAAATCATTAGCATTAGCCTTCCCAGACCCTGTCATATTTCTTGAATGTGGCTGACGCTGAAATTATGACAGAGTATCTTTTCGATTTATTGGTTTAAATGACGGTGGAGACTGTACACGATACATTTCGACAGGCGAATGACCGGTAGACTTACAGGTTTTCATGTGTCTCTGCAAACTATCGCGTCTAGCAAATGTTATATAGCAATTTCCACGCTTATATGTCACTCGATCCGCATTCTTCGCGTAGCCATACTTCTCGTGCCCTTGAGCATCGTGGTTGGACACGAAGGTTTTATAGCAGAATCGACATGGGTGTCGATGTATCGCATTTGCAGATCCAGTCGACGGTGGAGCGAATGGCATCGCCGACGACGTAGGCAGTCCAGCTGCAGCCAGCGATCATGCATCCGAAGATGAAGTCGGGATGCAGGATGCAGGCACGCCATTAATATTACGCTTCATCTTGATCTCTGCAGGGAAAATATAAAAAATACGAAAGTAATGTCTAGTGTGTTTAAGGAGCTACGCGATAGTTTAACTTCACACACACATATGGCATAGGAAACTAAATATAATATTTATATATATGTTGCAGAAAGTTTGTTTTAAAGCTGTGAATGCTCCATGTCTTATATCACGGAATACATGTTGTAATGGTTCACTTGTTCGTGCAGGTATGCGAAGTTGAGCAGATTAAGACTTTGGTGCGAAATATGTTCGCGTAATTATGAGCACGAGGAAATATAACATGCATGCTGTGATGGATGAGCCGAATGCAGTATAACTTTCCAAAATGGTCGCTGATAAGTTAAGGAGAGAGACAACGATCTGTCACCTGTAACATCAGATGAAGAACTGAGACAATACGTGAATCTGCCGGCCTTGTATACCTGCTCAACCCGATTGTAACATGACCAACAGCCACTCGTGAGCGACCAGTATAGCTAAAAATAACTTAACAGAATTACAGCTGCGAAGGTCAGGAAACGGAAGGCGATCTCGAATCAAATTAACTATGGTGCTGGGCGATCCTGATAGCCATTCATATACGTAGAACCTGAGATGTCACAAGCAATCAATGCGGCATCTTGTCAATAAATGTTTTAACCACCGGCACACTCAAGCAATAAATAATGGAAACTGTAGCAGTCAGGCAAGTACTATAAATGAAAGAGGTGAGTGCGCATGCATGCATGTTCGCATGGTAATATTATACTGGACACACATTACATAGTCGAGGAGCTGGCCTTCGATACCCGGCTGCATGCCATCTCCATAATGCTGCTTGCGCCCACAGACAGAGACAAAGATAGAGAGAAAGAGAAAGACACTTCCAGTTTAATAATAGGTTTTTGAAAAATACATCAGTTGCAATGCCTTTTTACATTTGGTTACGCTATAGTGTCCTTAAAAGAAATTAAATAATTTTGAACATCTTAAGACACGGCAAACTCTAATATATGCACCTGTATGGGAGGAAATACCTATCTCCTTGCTTGTTACTAAACAAACACATGGAAAGCTAGCATGCAAGTGTAGGGAAAGAGGCATACTTTAGATTTCGTGCACTTCCTCAGTGTGCATTTCCACCGAAGAGCCAAACCCAAAGTATTTGCATATAACTCTTTATCTCCCCCTCTTGAATAAAAATAATTATCTATGGTATAATTTCTGCAGGTAATAGTTGCGAGTCACATTTCCCAGCCTATGGTGTCAATGCATGGAAATTATTTTTTCAGGTGCTAATAAATACAAATTTGTAACTTGAAAAGAAAAGTTTCTATTCAGACTATTATATATATTTTTTCAATTTGTTTGTGCTGTCATTTTATGTTTTTAATGTTAGTAATGTATGTCTTGACAGCAGGGGTTATCGTACTATTCTTAAAGCACGACTCGAGGCCGGGAGGTGGTCAGTTTTAAGTTCCTCAGACAATCATTACTTATAAAAAAACCGCACGAATTATCGTTATGAATTTATAAAGGTTACTCAATAAATTAAAAATTTTAAAGTAAAATTAATATATATTTGATGGGAAACTGGGGTGAATATAGTAGCTGAAAGAAAGAAAGAGATAGAGTGAGAGGGAAAGAGACATACAGAGAAATAGTCCTGCATGGTTTCGCAAAAATTTTCGAGTTTTAAAAACCACACGAAATTTTTAATTTGTTAAATAAAATTACCTTGTAATTACATTAAGTTATTTTTATATTGACATAATCAATCCTATATTAACGGTTAGCAAGAAATGTACACCGTGTACTATTTATGCGTAAGTGCTTTGTTAGATTAAAACATAACTTTTAAAAAAAGATAATAAAAACAGATATTCTATTTGGCATACCCTATGCCATTAAAATAAAAATGGCTACCAGAAACAGACATATATTCTTGAAGGGTTAGTGGACGTAACCACTGAGCTCCT